>RJWM01019202.1:0-39603 GCA_004363535.1 Dasyprocta punctata | reverse complement strand
TTTTCAAACTTTCCATGGAATTTTTCATTTCCTGAATTTCCCTTTGCATCTGTTTCATGCATTCTATTTGTGTCTTACTTTGTTCATTCAAAATTTCCATCATTTTCTTATGTTCTTCTATATTTTTCATCTTGATCTTCTTTAGATACACACAACATTTCTTTCATAATGATTGTCATTTTATTTTTTAGCTGAGACATTATTTCTGATTTGAGTTTCTCTACAGCTTCATGCAGATGTTACTTTACTGCATTTGCTATCATTTCAGAAAGTTCAGTTCTATGACTCCCAGTGTCTTCCATTTCAGTGTCTCTTGGGTTTGTTCTCAGTGGGCTGGGGTATTGAGACTGCCTCTTGGTCTTTCGTTTTGTCATTTTCTTCTGGGACCTGTGTGGCTGGGCAGGCAGCCTCCCTATGAATTGTACTGGAACACTGTTGTGGGTAGAGCTTCAATCCTCCAGTATCCTCATGGCTAGCTCAGGCACACCCCCAGATTATGGTGCTGGCCCCTTGTGTTCCGTTGTCCATGAAGCTGGCAGCATGTTCCCTTGATGTACTTTGTTGGGTTTCTGGACAAAGTTTGTAACCTCCCTGTAGCTAGCAGGGTCACATCCCTGGAGCTTGTTGCCAGGGCCTAGAACCTGGCTGGGTAACATTCAGAACCCCTGAGACCCAGGTGGCTAGCAGAGATGCAGTCCTGGGGTGTGCACTGGAACTTTATCCTGGCTGGGTGGAGTTTGGAATCTCTGGGTCCCAGGCGGCTAGACAAAGCACACCCTGGAGTATGGTGCCACCCAGACCTTGCATCTGGCTGTGAGGATTTCAGAGCCTCTGGAGCTCAGGGAAAACCCAGGCATGTCCCAGGTGTATAGTGCTGGGGCCTTCCTTCTAGTTGGGTGGGTTTGCAACCTCTAGGACCTGCTGTGCTGGCTAAACCCCTGAACAATGGAGCTCGTGCCTTGTGCTCTGACGGGCAGAGCTCAAGTTCTCTAAGGCCCTGCAGCTATGCTGGCCAATCCCTGGTGAGCAGTTCTGGGGCTCTGGGTTGGGTTGTGTTCAGTACCTCTGTGTCCCTTGAGGCTGGCCGGGCATTCCCCTGGTGGGTTGCTCTGAGATGCAGGACTGGAAAGAGTTGAATCCTCTGCACAGCTAGTGAGGGTGCACTCCTGGCATGTGCTGCTGGACCCTCTGCCTTACTGGGTGGGGGCCGAGACCTCTGGGACCCAGGTGGCTAGGTAGAGCACACCCTAGAACATGGCGCCACCCGGACCTTGCCTCTGGCTGTGAGGAGTTCAGAGCCTCTGGAGCACCAGGCAAGCCTGGGTGAGTCCCAGGTGTATCATATATTATTTTTAATAATAATAATAATAATAATAATAATAATAATAGTGTTACCATGTTTCAGATATGTTGTTAAGTAATTCCACTGAATAGCAAGTCTGGAAACACTACCAAAAAATTCTCACTTCATCTAATTTTGTTAATCTACACCATAATAAAATCATGCTAAATTTTGATATATTGTTTTCCTACTCCAAAACATCACAGATAGCCTATGAGAAATCAACTAAAAGAAATTTATATCATCTGACTTCTCAAGAGTTGAATAAAGTTTTTAAGCATGTGCAACTAGAAGCTGTCTAAATACAGAATCATAGCTTGATTTATACTCACTCTGAAGAGGTACTAAGCCTGAAGATTTTGGTGAGTCACATTACCTGTTCAAGCATTAATAGACTGAAAGGAAAATTTAATTATAGTAGTCATAGTTCCTAGAAAAAATTAGGATATAACTAAGTTATTACTGTACATATGAAAGCATTCCCCTAGCAGAACTAAAGCATAAGACTGTAGCTGGAAAACAGTCTTTCCTTCATGCTACTGCAAAATCCTATGGTGCTTATGCTTGTCTTGGAAGTCAAGAGTCCACAGTGTGATATTACATAAATTCCTAGCAGTTACCATGCAGCTTTACATTATAAATATATATTAAAGAAAAAAGATGCTTCCTTCAATTGACACTGACATGATTGTTAAATTCTACTGATCACAGAGGGACTTTAAACAAAAAATTTCTCCTTAGGCTTCTTCTGTTCTATGGAAAACAACAGTGAGATTTGGCAGGTCCTATTTACCTCCATTTCTTCATTTTTGACAAAAACAAAATGTAAAAAAGTGGATCGCATGTTAGAAAAAGTACTTCTAATTTGTTTCCAATTTATACAGACATCAAAAGACCTTATTTCTGGTTTCCTTTTAAGAGGAACTAAAGGGGGAAAGTTAAAATGTAAAAAACCCACAATCTCTGAAACAGGTTTTCACAACTCAGTTTTTTTCCAGTTACTCTGAATAAAATGCTATGGCAAATGTAAGTTCCAATGATTCATAACCGTAAATTATTATTCTGAAAGATAAGCTCAAAAATATTAAAAGTGCTTTCAAGACACTGCACTAAAGAAAAAAAAGCTCCAGGATTTCTCTCCTCTGACTTCGAGTGTTCAAGAGAATCACATTGATGGGAATGTGGAAGCAGTTATTTGGATGCAGGTTGCAAATCTCCCGTCTCCTGGTTTATGATGGATATCAGTGAAGTTTGTGGCTGACTAACAGTAGTTCTACATCAAGGAGATTTATGGGGAGGATGCATTTAGTATTATTCATGAGCCACTTAACAAGCTTCAGCCAAGGATACAATATGGCCTTTGTTTATAGTCCCAGGAGGTCTTTAGAGGGCTTTTTAAAATTGAAGAGATTTTTTGATAAATGGTAGAAGATCTTTAGGTGGGCCTGAAAGCTGTAAGTGTGTTTTCCTGTTAACTTGAAGAGTACTACATTTCATCTTAACTTCCTTGTTTCTTCAATAAAAAATTATCAGATATTCTGCTGGTATTTTATTTTGCTATTGTTCTGCTACATTAAATAACCAAGAGGGACACATTTTGTAGAAAAATGTTCATTTCAGTAGCTATTACAGGAAGTTGGAGCATCTTAACAGGCTATCCAGACTATTTGAACAGAAATGAAGCAACATATGTTTGAAGCTGTCTTTTGTATTATATTCTTTATGTTTATGACCCATATTCTTCTCAATGCATCTTTATTTATGGCAACTATCTGTATAATAGTTTTGACTAACCAAGAACTTTAGTTCTGCAGCTAACTGAAAGACTTGGGGATCAGACAATTCCATTAGTGTTGCTAGGTTGAGTTAAATTAGGAAAATTATTTTATTATTAGTTGACAAAGCAATGACATAGCCTATGGAACTATTAACTAAGAGAAATACATGACATTTACACACAAGTGTTTTATTATTTTGGAATATATCTGGTTTCACAAACAATTTGCAAAGAAAATAATTTCAGACTCTAACCTTACTAACAAGCAATAAATAAAAATTTATTTATGTCAGTGACAGAACAGGACAAGACAGTGGTTTCATCCTGCCTAAGCCTTAAAATGATCCCAGAAACACGTTGATTCAATCTAGTTTACAACCATTTGCCTAACTTCTTATTAAATTGGAATACTCTACCTTACATTTTGCAGTTTAATAAACAGACATTTTATTAGCAAAATCTGAATCAGAAATTGTGGTTTACTGGCCTTATTTCATAGATGCTGCTGTACTTTGTGTCACATAAATAGCTTCCCTCTCAAGTCCATCCAATGACAAAGTTCAAGACAAACCACAACAGCTACAGCTTCAGATTCCCTGTCCAGAAAGGTCTCTCATGACTGCAATATGGGTCTCTCATGAATTGCAAAATTATCTAGTCCATGTTCTTCGTTTTTTAGTTGTTGACATAGAAGCTCAGAGACACAAGGGCACACAAAACTTCACATAATTTGAGTAATAGAAAAACTATTTATGAGAAGTTTTTAATGTCTCTTATCGACTCCCCAAAACATTTGACAATGGTTTAAGTGCCCGCTGACATTCAGCAAGGTTGCTAGATCAAAGCATCTTTAGAAAATATATTTTTGATAAAAATTCTATGATCTGTTATCTCTTTGGAATTTAAACCATACCAATATTGAAGTATAGAAATTAAAATATGGTGTGGCTTTTGGGAAAAATATGAAGCCATCATAAATAATCTACCAGCTAGATGCTGAAAAATACACTGATTTAATAATTCAACACACAAAAACATGCTAACATAACTTGAGGGTTAGCACATGAGAGCTGGTACAGAAAGAAGAAGGAGAAAGTAATCTTACTCAAAATTTCTATTAATCCTCACTAATGTTCTATTTTGCCTCCCCTAGGTACTAATTCTTCGTGAGAATGCCAAAATGCTAGATGATATTACCTTGGGTTTCCTGAGTGGGAAGCTTCTCTTTACAGTATGTTGCGGTAATATTTATGTCATAAAAGCTAGCAAGTAAACAGGCACTGTTTGTAAAGCAGGAAGTCAGTCTAGAGTTCATGATAGGTATTTTGTTTATATCTCAAATAAGCTAAGTGACTGGCAAAATAATTAACATGGTTTTATTTGTTTGTTGACATCAATTTTAAAAATGTACATATGAAATTAAAAATTTTGCTGGGCATGAATTTTAACTGGAAAACAATCTTGAGGAACATATTCATCTATTATTCCTCTGCTAGTAGCTGACAACCCTGCCTTGTACAATCAAACATTGCATTTCCTTGATACAGTTACTGATAGTCAACTATCTACACTGATTTTTTAACATCGTATTAACTGGTATCTTCATTATAGCACCCTATATTTTACAAAGCAAGAGTACTTAAAAGCAAAAGTGATGACAGCTTGTAGATAAAGGAGCAAATTTTTTTTTAGCATTTAGTGGTGCTTAGGTAGTTGGGTCAAAGCAGGATTGTACCATACAAATTTGGTGGCATTTGTTGATAAAGAAGCTGTGAGTGACTACCAACAAAGAATATCTGCTCCTGGCAATATATATATTTTGAAATTAAAATGTATTTGTAGAATCATTGACTTTTCATAATTAGAAATCATTTCCAGAAGTAAAACTGGCAGAACTTACCACTGCACCATTTTAGTTCATTGCTGAAAAAAATAAGTGATTTCGTTTCCCAATTTAAAATGTATTTTTAAAGTAAACTTTTTTTTAACTTATACAAATATCACAGAAAGTGAGTTCCAGAATCTCTAAAACAATGTTTATTTTCATGTTGTGGTTCACGCTGAAATTGATACGTACATTGTTGATGTGACATCCTTTTTATCCTTCTGCTCCTGTCTTTGGAATGACTATCTACTCTAAAATTGTGCCTCCATTTTGGGTCCAGATAAAGACAAGTTGCTGAGTTCTTTATGGGCAGAAAACATGGAGAAAATGAAGCGTGGTTACTGTTATGATTTCCATTTTACATATAAAGAAATGGAATATAGAAGGGGTAAGTAATTTGTCTGTGGTCACACAGATGATAAAAGCACAGGTAAGCTTCTGAAGCAGACACAGGAAGTTGGACTCAAGTGTCCATGCTCCTACCCGTCATACTACATTGCCCCTATCCAAGCTATAATAGGAAAAGAACACAGAAAGAAGTGCAGGGTGGGTGGAGGGACACAAAGAGTGGCAGTGGATGGTAGAGAAGACAGATTGAGCTTTTAGCTGGATACAGAGAATAATTTCAGAGGAAAAGGAACACTTGCATTGAAATTTTAAGTTTGACTAGTGACTCTTAGACAGTAATCTAAATGGTCTCCTAGATAATTAGAAATGTTCTCGTTTGTTTTTCCCTTCTGATTGTATATATATGTTGGGTTTACCATTTCCTTCGTGTCAGTCTTTTGCAACAAGTTGAAATTTTGTACTCTATCTCTCTGAGATTAGGACAATCCTTTACTTAGAACTCAGTTTAACTGGAAAATATTATTACACTTGACAAAATGCATAGATCAATTCTCTATAGCAATGGTTATTTTGGAAGTTGTTAAATACTGAAGTAAAACAGGCAAAATTTCTTTGTTCTTATTTCCCTGGGTAAATTTAATAAGAGGTGATCTGGAGTTTTTTCTGGTTCTTTTCAGTTTGGCCAGAAATGCCTGCCTTGTAGTCTCATAGTTATAGTTTGCTTTTCAGTGGTCAGCAAATCTGTTTTTTTGTTTTGTTTTTTGTTTTGTTTTTTTGTTTTGGAAAAGTGGGAAGTACAGAAAATGAGAGGAAAAAATGGATTTATTAAGGCATATTTCAAGAAAATTCCATGTAGACAGAATGAAGGGATGGTACTTGACAGAATGCCTGGTTTAAAATGAACACTTTGGTGTGAGAGCACTTCATGCTCATAGCAATAGGCAAACATGGCCTCTTCTTCTTCCCTTTCTTCCTCTACAATGAATTTATGCTAACTAGAAGCCACCTATTTTGAAACATGCTGTATTGAATTGTAGGATAGTAAGAAAAGTCATGTAGTTGATATACTGCGAGGGGAGCAGCTTAACAGCAGCTTTAACTGATAATTCCTATTTTTCTGTAGGCTCATTAGCACAAACAGTGTGGAATTGGCCAGCCATGGTCCTAATCAGTACGGTTGTAGGTTAGGCATTAGACGTTAGGGTTTCTAGAAATTGGACCCCTGGTAGCTCTTAGAGCTGGAGCCCATGCCTTATTTCACTGTCCTAAACCACTGGAAAAAATAACAGCCACAGCATGTTTAATTTCACTGAGTAGTAAGTACTGGGGGGAAAAACCTTTTTGAATCACTTTTGGATTTTTATTGATATCTTTAATAATCTCTCGAGAAATCTCTAGTTAAGCAACCAATGGGAATACGATGCCTACAAACTCTGAAATTTTTTGTGCATTTTGATGTAGCCATATAGAATGCGAGAAGGAAAGTATTAATAATTTATATTCCCAATTTGTCAGTTTTGATACAAATTGTTTAAATTTTATTTGCTAGAACATTACAGTTTTCTACTATTAAGTGAAATTTCAGGATTCACTCCTGTCTTCACCTTATCGTACTTTGAAATGGTGAAAATAACATAAACATCAGTCAAATATTGTCCAGTTCATAAAATGTGACATTCTGGTGACAGCCCATAATAGGAATAGAAAGTGGCATATCATTAATCAAGTTACTTGATATATCTGAAGAAGGTGGGATCGGTGGAAAGCACAGTTCTCCTCACTATATTCTCAAGACAATAATATCTGCAGGTATTATTCTGAAGCTTCCGAGCTGAGGACCCTTTTGTCCAAAGCATTTTAAGGTCTGCTGCAAGCCCTTTTCATTAATCACCAGCATAGGCTATATGGGAGACTCCCAAAAGGGGTGGAGAGAGTCTTGTGTTGAGAGACCTTCAGAAACAGATGACAAGAGCACCCCAGCCTGAGACAGGGTCATGTAGAGTGGAAATATGAGCTCCTGACCCTTGACCCCCTTGCCTCTTTATTTTGATTCCTTTAACAATACCCGTTGGCAGGCACAAGCAGTGGTGAGTCCTTCTCTCTTTTGTTAGGCTTGGGAAAAACTCAGGACAGCTCACTGCATCTCCCACATAAGGGCCTGCCTGGTTTTTAATTAGAAAGAATTACAACTCACACAACATTTTTTTTCAAATCATGGTTTTTAAAGTGACTCCAAGCAACAACACGTTTCTCCAATTTCCTTAACCAAATGAACATAAGTTACAAAGAATCATTTTTCTGAATGAGATTTTGTTTCTTTGGTAGATCTGTTTGGATATTTAAAATTCTATCTGCTTTGTCCCAACAGGTTAAGGGACTCCTGAAGTGATTTCCCAAATGTTAGAGGCTACAGATCATGAGGATAAGAAGTGCACTCTAGCTCTGGTGAAAAAACACTTGCACTATTCTGGTATGCTTTTACAATTTGGGAAAAATAACAGCAAAAATTATAATATATTCTAGAACTGCCTATTTAAATAAAAATCCTATACTAAAATTTTTAAGTAGTGCTTCATATAAAAATACATTATTTTAATTTAATTTTAAATGGTTTGCTCCCTTTACATTCGACAGAGTCTGACATTCTAAAAGCTTAGCTGATTGTTATTCTAACCAAATAAGATGCTCTAATCAAATAAGATTTGTTCAAAGAAAATAAAAAAAATGTAACATGTAAAGATGTGTCACATGATTTATATTCCAACGATTCAAAGAAAAATAAGCAGAGAATTAGTAGTCAATTAACATTCTGGTTCACAATTGCAGCGGGAAGAATTCAGATTTTTCCATTTCCACCAGAAATTCTCCATCCTGTGCCCTTTCTTTTTACTATCTTCCTTGGCTACTTCCTCCTCTTCCTACACAAGTGAATACTAACCTGTATTCTTCCCTTGTTTTTTTTTTTAATTAAAATTGTCTCATTTGTTAATAATCACACCCCATTATCTATCTAAAAATTTTAAGAAGTTACTTGGTGTTATTCTGGAGTTGGTACAAGCAAACCTAGTGTGAAAGGCAGCCAAAGTCATTTCATTTGCTCATTTTCAACTCATTAAAAAAAAAATACCAACTTCCAGCCAGGTGATACCTATAATACCGGCACTCAGGAGGCTGAGGTAGGAGGATTGCAAATTCAAAGCTGTTCTGAGTTACATGATGGCGTTAAGGCTGGCTTGAGCTACATAGTGAGATCCTGTCTTTAAAAAAAATAGTATTTTAGTTAAATTTAAACCATTACTTATCATTTACAAAGACTTTAAAATAAACTTTGCCATGCTGTTTTTTTTAAGAGTACTGCATAAATATTAAATCACTATTTTCTTGATTAGTTGTATAGCCAAAAATTAATTCAATGTGGTACTTTTCTCCTTGAGATTCATGACTCCTTGCCTCAACCTGCTGGGAGCTTGGAAGATTGAATTATCTAATTACTCATTCATGGAAAACGAACCATGTCTATTCAAAGCTTTTAACTGTGCCATGTTATTTTTCTCCTCAGTTAGACTTATCAAATTTGGGGCATTATGGAGTTTAAGGTAAAACACCCAAATGTAGAACTCTTGAAAGCAGTTAGAAACAAGCACCCATGTCTTGAAAAATCTGACCTGCTATACCTGCAAAGATAAGAGATAAAATGAAGAGAAAAAAGATATTTGCAAGAACACAGTAGAAAATAGAAAAGGTTCGAGACATAGGATAGCAATTAATATCTTATTTTTAAGAAAACATAATATTAAAAACAAATCAGGCCTTTTACCAGATTTGAAAACATTCTACAGAACCTTTAATTTTGAAACATGTTCCTGATACTACCATACCACCTTCCTTAATATAATCCAAGAGCCCTCTTAAATTGAAAGACTCCTCTTAAGAAAACTCAAAAGGTATCAATAATATCATTTGCCATTTTAAAAAACCTGTTTTCCAGCGAAATAAGCTGAGTTTATAATTGTCTCTAACTTATTCACATGTCATTAAAGCTGCTCTTTCTCCATCGCCATTATTATTTCCTTTCGATTTGTCTCCAACTCTTTCTCTTTCATCTCACTGGCCCAAGATGGACCCAATCACCATCAGAAATGCTCAGATGTCTCTTATTTGAAAACAAACTAAAACAAAACAAAACAGAAACCACCGGCTTCCCTCTTCTACCATGCTGCTCTCCATTCTTTAACATCTGAAATTCTTGAACTTGGTGTCTGTATTTCCACAGAGCAGTTCATTGAAACCCATACTGATCAGGCTACTGTATCAATAAAGCTATTGGAACTGGCATTACAAGCAACTCCTATTTCTAAATGTAATCTAAATCCAAAACCTTATTTATGTTTGTACTGTTTGGCTTTGTGGAATGCTTCATCTCCTTTGACCTATTTTTGAAAGCACACCTTGGTAAGAGTCTCCTTTTTCCTTTTTAAAAACTTCATAATTTATGTGATTTTAAACAAAGAAGAGGTAAAAAAAAAAAAGCACACATAATTCTAGTCACCTAGTTTTACCTATTAGGAGTGTTCTGTTACATTTCCATATTTTTTTCCATTTATACATACTTTTTATTTTACCAAAATAATACATGCGTATTATTTTATCTTATGAGAGTAATTCATATTAAATAGAACTACAAGTCTTTTTTTATTAAGTTTACTGGTACATTTTAGGTATACATAATGATCACATTCATCATAGGGAATTTGGACCTGTACATGATATAACTTGATTCTTTTTTTTTCCCATTTCCTTACCCTCCTTTCAACCCTGCTTCCCCTACTTATTTACAAAGGCTTTGTTTCCATATGTTTCCTTCTTTTCTCATCAATTTCTTTATTTCCCTTACCCTCATTTCCCCATCTCCCTTCTGTAGTTCTCTTCCCATTTGAATATTCGCACTCTGTCTTTTTTTCTAGACAGGTAGTTAAAAAAGTAGGTATAAATGTAGATATGTGTGAATATGCATATACTATTTTTTTGTACCTTTTGAGCTCAGATTTTATTTACAGTACATCATTCTTCTTTACCCTGTCATACATTTATTTGTATTTTCTAAGAAAGTTCTTTCAAGGTATCTATAATATGATTATCAAATTCATGAAATTTGACACTAACATAGTCCATTTATTTAATACCTTTTATAATACTTGTTTCCAGTGCAATAAGTTTTATGTCTCTTTTAGTCTGGATTAGGTTATTTATCTTCTTTTGACTTTTGCCATTGACTTTTTTTGAAGAATGAGAGAATCATTTTTTAATAGGCTCATCAATTTGAGCACATTATGGCTTGTGTCTAAATGTTCCACCCACAAAACCTCATGTGGTCATCAGTGGGACTTTTCAAAGATGGCTGGATATAGGCTGTGTGAGGCTGGAATTAAGGGTGTGATGCTAGGATTAAAAATTCCCCGCCTTGGTTGTGGATGGCATCACCCAAAAGGTAGATACTTTGGAAAGGATAAAAGGGTGAGGCAGGCTAACGCTGCTTTGCTGTCTTTGTCTGTCCTACTTTGCCATGAGCACTTTCTCCTCTGCCATCTACGTCTGCTATGTCATCCCGACCTGGGTCCATCTGATAATGTACTAAAATCTCTAGAAAATGTGAGGTGAAATGAACATTTCCTCCTTTAACTTTGGATATTGGGTATTTTGCCTCAGCAATGAGAAAAGTAACTAAGACAATAACACTGGGTTGGAAATTAAATCACCTCACTTTATGCAGTTTACTTGACAGAAATTATTTAGCCTTCAATATATCTGATGTATGAAATAACTCATCGTATAAGGTAGTCTACTGTGATATTTTTACTATTTCTGAAAGTATTTTTTCCTAACAATTTTAATGTACATTCTTCATCACTATCAACAAATATAATTGCCAGATAAAATTCAAGGCATCAATTGGAATTTGAAATTCAGAGATGCTGTTATATTTTAGGAAGCTATATGTCAAGTAAGTTTTAAAATTTCATTGTTTATCTGAATACTGTTATAGCTAAATTTTTCATTCTCATCAAACACTATAGATGGTCTACCTTAAAGAACACTCTCTGATTATCTGGGAATGAAATGTCATTAGTGAGAAAAAGTAAAAAAAAAAAAAAAAAAAAAAAAAAAAAAAAAAAAAAAAAAAAAAAAAAAAAAAAAAAAAAAAGAGAGAAGGACAAAAAGAACTTTTTTTTGGCTGTTGCGTATTGGAAACAAAGAATTTTTAAAATTATGTACAAATTAACCTGTTCTTACAATAGCACTGTTGAACATTTTCACTGGTGAGTTAATTGGATTGCACCACGTGGTGGAAAACAAAATCAGATTTGTGCAAGGTTTGCAGGAGTAAGAGCAGGAACAGCTTAAATGAGCATCAGTGTGTGAAGTCAGCGTGCTCACCAGGAAGAACCTTGTTTACCAAATGTGGACACACACATCTCATTTTACTGCTCTTTATTTTATTTCTCTTCATAGACAGTATATTTTGGTTTCATTTTTACAAATTGAACGTTTGGGCAACTCTACTAGCAACAAATTTTCATCAGTGTATGCTCATTTCATGCTCCCATACTGCATTTTGGTAATTTTTATTATTTCTAAAAAATTCTTTAGTGGTTCCTCATCATCTACTAAATTTCACACAAGGTCTCCAGATTGATGTTCAACATCTTACATCATGTATCCTTAAGCCATATTTCCAATGTTTTCTTTGCTATTACTTTTTAACACAAACTATCCATTTTTAATTTTTGCTTTTGTTAGTATATGTTTTCAGTGCATGCCGATTACATTTATTGTGATTGATTTTTACATTTTAACCATTTTATTTTTACATTTGCCATGATGATCTGTGATTATAGAACTTCGATATCACTATTGTAATTATTCTGAGGTGCCTCAAAAGGTGCTCATCTATGACAGCAAACATAACTGGTAAGTATTCCATGTGTTCGGAAGGACTTATTCCCCCTCTCAATGTCCTCTGGCTTCCTATTCCCCAAGAAACAATAGTATTGAAGCTAAGCCAATTAATAATCCTACGATGATTTATATGTAGTAACATGTAAGTAAGAGTCACATACCTCTTGCTTCAAATCAAAAGCTAGATATGATTAAGTTTAGTCAGAAAAACATGTCAAAAACTGAGATAGGCTGAAAGGTAGACCTTTGTGTCAAACAATTATCCACATTATGAATGAAAAGAAAAAATTTTTGAAAAAAATAAAAATGCCATTCTGAGTAGCACACAAATAATATAGAAGCAAAACAGGTTTATTGCTGACCTGGAGAAAGTTTTGGTGATCTGGATAGATCAAAGTAGACACAGTAATGCCTTCAGCAAAATCTCATCACCCAGAGCAAGGCCCAGTTGTTCAATTCTAAAAAACTTAAGAGAAGTGAGGAAGCTGCAAAATAAAAGTTAAAAGCCAACAAACTTTGGCTTAGGAAGCTTAGCAAAGGAAGTTATTTCCGTAACACAAAAGTACCAGGTGAGGCAGTAGGTACTAAGGAAGCTCAGCAAGTTGTCCAGAAGATCTTGCTGTGATAATTAATGAAGATGGTTTCAGTAAACACAAATTTTTCAAGGTTAATGAAGCAACGTTCTATAAGAAGTTGCCATCTAGGCTTTTCATAGCTAGAGAGGAGAAGTCAAGGCATGCCCAACTTCACAGCCTCAAGGGATAGGCTGATTCTCCTGTCAGGAGATAAAGCAACTGATGACTTTAATTTGAAGCTGAAGTTCACTTGTTACACTCAAAATCTTAAATGTTATACCAAATTTATTCTGCCTGGGCTCTGTAAAGGAAAAACAAGCACTGAATGATAGTTCATCTGTTGGCAAGATGGTTTACTGAACATTTCAAATTCACTGTTGATACTTACTCATAGAAGAAAAAGGACTCTTTTCAAATATTTCTGCTTAATCATAATGTACGTGGTCATCCAAGAGTTCTACTAGAGATGCACGAGGAAAGTAATATTGATTTAATTACTGCTAACATAAAATTCATTTTGCCACCCATGGATCAAGGAGTAATTTTGACTTTCAAATCTTATTATTTAACAAATATGGGGCTGGGAATATAGCTCAGTGGCACAGCACCTGCCTGGCAAATGCAAGGTTCTGAGTTCGAGACCCAGTACCAAGAAAAAAAAAAAAGAAAGAGAGAGAGAGAAAGAAAGAAAGAAAGAAAGAAAGAAAGAAAGAAAGAAAGAGAAAAAGAAATATAATTTGTAAATCTATAGCTATCGTTGAGAGGGTTCCCTGGGGGTTCTTAACAAAGTGATCAGAAAATTTCTTGAAAATGATTCACCATTCTAGATATCATTAGTACATTTGTAATTTGTGGGAGGGGAACAAAAGATTGATATTAATAAGACTTTGAAAAAGGTAGATTCCAACTCTCATGGATGTCTTTGAGGGATTCAAAGCTACAGCAGAGAAAGTAACTGCAGATGTGGTAGAAATAGCAAAAGAACTAGAGTTAGAAACGCAGCTTGAAAAAGTAACCACATTGCTGCAATCACATGATAAAACTTTCATGGATGGTAGCTGTTTCTATGGATAAGCAAAAAATAGAATCTATTTCTGGTGAAGATGCTGTGAATTGTTGAAAGGATAACAAAAGATTTAGAATATTGCGTAAACCTAGGTGATAAAACAGTAGCAGGCTTTGAAAAGATGGACTCCACCTTTCAAAGTTCTACTGTGGGTGAAGTGTTTTCAAACAGCATCTCATGATGCACAGCAATCTTTCATGAACAAAAACAGCCAAGTGATATAACAAACTTCATTGCAGCATAATTTCAAGAAATTGCTACAGTTGCCCAACATTTACCAATCACCACTCTGATCAGTAAGTGGACATCATCATTGGCAGGACTCTCCACCAGCAAAAAATAACTTGTTCAGATGATCACTAGCGTTTTTAGCAGTAAAATATTTTTAATTAAAGTTTGTGCATTCTGTATGTGTAATGCTATGGCATGCATGATAGGTTATAACATTCTGTAAACATAGCTTTTATATGGATAAGGAAACCAAAAGAATTTATACAATTCATTTATGGATATATTCATTTTATTGTAGTGGGACGGAATCCACAATATCTACCTTATATTAAAAAAAAGTCAGGTCAGATCTGAAAACTCTTCTAGGTAAATGGGAAAGTTGTTCAAAAATACAAAATAGTGGAAAGTACAAGCAATAGATTTAATTAATTATTTTAACATATAGTCTCCAACTCTAGTATTCAAATTTTCTTAGTAAACACAAAAATGGCTGAAATAGACATGTAATCACCAGTTTTAATAGACAGATCATACCACAGTTTAGTTCATTTGTCTTATTACCAAATTGGTCCATTAATTCAAATATGGCCAAGATACCAATGCTCAGAAAACAATGAAAAATGGGAATTTAGGTACAATTCCATCAAATTTAGGCAAAATTCCATACACATATTTATTGGTGTTGTTCTGAATTGTATTAAAATGCAAAATGTTCTCAGGAGGTTGAGACAGGAGAATTGCAAATTAGAGGCCACATAGCCTACATTGTGAGTTCAAGGTCAACCTTCATCACAAAGGAGACCCAGAAAAAAAGGAAAAAGGGGAGGGAGAGAGAGAGAGAGAGAAAGACAGAGAGAGAGAGAGAGAGAGAGAGAGAGCAAGAAAGGAAGCAAGGAAGAAAGAAAGGAATGAAGCAAGAAAGGGGAAAAGAGGCAGAGGAAAAAAAGCAAAACAAAACGATCAGTTTGAAGGATGTCAATTGCAGTTTCCAGTGTAAAGGGAAAACATTCTAGGCTTTTAGTTCATGGACTACCAGCTTTTTCCTCTCTCTTGATAAGCTGACTAGACTGCAAATTTGCAAGGCTTGTATAAGTGTAACAGAAAATTAAAGGTAATGAATGTTATTTAGCTTTTTATTTCAGTGTTTGCATCAAAGAATACGAAGTAATATGAAAATAAATAATAAAAACTATGGATATGGGTCTATCTTTACAATTTGAAGGTTATTATAACAAAACAAAATAGGATACAAATTCTCTATTGGCTTTACAGGAATTAGTTCTGAGATTTGTAAGAGGTTTAATTTACTAATCACTTACATCACTGATGACCAAGAACTGCATTTCTACTGGAGCTATTTGTTGAGGACCAAGAATTGCATTTCTGCAAAGACTAACAAGGCATGGTGATGCTGCTAAGGGGCCCAAGTCTACAAAGGGCAGCTGTGGTCATGTGTACAAATGAGCTAAAAACTTTTACTTAGTAAACTCTGTAGTGGCAAATAAACTTTGATATTGAAAATACACACTTTGGTTTCCTCTTTCAAGATATTCCTTAGTCTAGGGCTGGCTTACAGAAAGGATAAAGGAAAGCAAAACATAAAATTTTCTTGGTTTTCATATTAAACGGTAAATGTAGAGCTGAGCTTTCGTATTCTGATGAAGCACACTTGATAATACCAAAGAAGATTAAAAGAAGTATGGAAGTCATTAGTCCTTGATAGTTTTAAGGGATTGTGAAACTTGGCAAAGGTGCAAAAGGTCTCGTAACAGAGACTATTACACATTTGGAGTTAACTACTGGTGTTTATCCCACACTGTCTACAATAAACTTATTGAGTGGATGCTGTTTAAAAAGCAGAATCATGGGTGAACGCCACAGCTTTTTTGCTTCATTTAAACATTCAGAACATAAAGACCCAAAATGACACCTATATGAACACTCTGAAAAAATGCCATGAGAAACAAGATAGAAATGAAATTGGTTAGGAATTAAGGCAAATAGAGAAATGTCTTATTCTCAAGATATTCACTGAACATCGGAGCTCCAAAACTGTTGCATCGTTTACCTATTTTCAGTGAAATACCAGGAACTTGTAGCATTAGAATTGACTGTTTCCAATTTTTGTACTTATATATGAGATCATTTTCACAAGGAGTCTGATGGGTTTTTGGACAGATGTGACTTTCACATGCACAAGAAACTATGTCAGAACCAAGTAAAGGTCAGCACGGTGCGTCTAAACATTCAAAACATAAAATCAATGACTATTCTATCCGTTCATAAATACAATTAAGTTAATTTAAATTTTCAATTAATAAAACTTTTGTCTTTCATTTGTATCACAATTTTTAATCACATGGGAATTCACAATCTCATACTCTTGAGGCCAGAGAGCTGAGACTCTGTTTTAGGTAAATGAAGTTTATCATATGGAGTTTAAGAAAAATGCTTAAAAATGTGCTTTAGCATTTCCAACTAAATTTAGCCAAGATACGAACGTCTCTCCATAGGTAAGAAAGTGACAGGTGTGGTGGACAAATCTGGAACTGAAGTTTGGCTGCTTTCTTTCCTAGTCATGGGAGATGGATTCTTTTCCACAGTGGAAATGTACTCTCTGTGAGCCAGCCAGAACCTCGGAGATATTCAGTAAATGCGTGCACTTGCTTTTGACAATTTAGTGGGGGTTTTTTGTGTGAAAATTAAAGGAATGATAATTTAGTGTTTGAATGTGTGAACATAATTTTCAGTTGAAGAACTTTCTCAAACTTAGTTTCAAAATGTTATCTGTGACCAGGGACATGCTCAAAGTCTCACTTTTTTTTTTCTTTTTTTTTTTTTTTTTGGCATTCTCATTATTAGAGGGGTTGTATTGTAGACATGTGGTTCATATTCAATCTGACAAGTCATGTAGCGATTAAAAATTGGAATGCTTTGACAGCAGGGTGAGCATGAGGATCAGTTGCCACTGTAACTCCCCATGATGGGGAGAGCCTGGCAAATGACTCAGATCTGGTCGGGGGGAGTCTTCAGCATCAATGCACAAGGCAGAGAGGACTGACAAGTCTCACTAAGACAGCACCTGGGGGTGGCAGATGCACTGGTCAGGTTCATTTCTTGCCAGTCTTTTCTTTGTATTGTCATCCTGCAATAACAAAATGGGAACTGGGTTTTTTTCGATCTTGAGAGGTAGATTTTAGGACTGGTTCTGGAACTCAAATAGTGGTCTGAAATACAGTTTAGGACATGTGTGTGAGTTTGTGTGTGTGGTGTGTGTGTGTGTACACTGTCCTGCAAAGCGATATTACATCCTTAAAGCTATTAAATCCTTGAGCAAAATTTAAGAGTAAGAAAGTCTGCAGACTTCTAATTTCTGCTCATTTTTACTCAGTATCAATCATTAAAACCATTATTTTATCAGTTTTCTCCACTCCTGGCATGAACTGAAATGTGTCATTGATTCAAATTGACATACACATTTGTAAATGACAAGAGTATATTTTGCTGGTGTTATTTTCATAGTCATTAGGAATTACCAGACTAAATGCTTCAGATTTAAAACTGTCATTTATAAGGGGAAAGAACTGTTCCATGAACTGTTAGCTGTTTGTCTGCATGTAAGTGTGGACAAATTAGTTTCTTGTTAAGACAAAATTTTTTTCACTAGTCCTGAGATTTCTTGGAGTGACTGAATCCATGAAGTATAAAGCAAAGGAACCAGCATAAAATTCAAAGAAATATTTTTTTAAACCTGTGGAGAAAAATAAATATTATTTATATGTTACAAATCTATATTGTGCATAAAATGAACTTTATCACCTTTGATTTTTATTACATGCACTGTGAGGAAAGCTATCAAATTATAACCTACAACTTTTTAGTATTTTAGGCTTGATACAATATATTTTCAATTTATATCACATTGAAGTGAAATTACAAATAAATATTGCTTAGACAAAATTGACTATTCACAAAGCATTTTTATTATTTTGCTTCATAAAGTCTTACAATGATAAATTTGTACCTTAACAACTATCAGTGGAAATTAACTGAAGCCTTGTGTTTCAGGTGTGTTTTTTTTTCTTTCTTTCTTTTTTACTGGGAATCAAACTGAAGACCTCGTTTGCCAGGTAGGCGCTGTGCTCCTGAGCTATACCCCCAGATGGTATCTTTTAAAGTATAAAATTCAGCAGAGTTTTGTATTTTTGTAAGGTTGTCAATCATTACCATAATCTAAATCTAAAAATCTTTCATAACCCCAGAAAGAAGTATTTACCTATGAACAATTATTCTTCGTTCTTGCTACCTCGATCCTCGCCCTACATGATGACTAATCTAGTTTAATCTATAGAGATTTACCTTTTCTGGAAATTTCATATGAATTAAATTACACAAAAGATGACCTATTCTTTCACCTAGCATGGCATTGAGAATTAACTGTGTCATAGCCTCTGTAAGTACTTATTTCATTTTATTGACAAATGATATTCTACTACATCACATTTTCTTTATTTATCTGCTGGTAATCATTTGGACTCTTCATGCTGTTGGCTACTGTTAACAGTATCGGTATTAATAGTTACTTACAGGTTTCTGTGTGGATACCTATTTTCATTTATTGGGACACAAACCTACTGTGGAGCTCTTGAGTCACGTGGTAAATTTGTATTTAATATCTTGATAACTACCAATCTTTCCTAAGTGGCTGCCTACTTACATCAGTAAATTAGAATTCCAATTTCTATGTATCTATGGCAATGCTAGTTTTTGTCCGCTTCTTTTTATTTTAGCCACCTTACTGGGACAAAAACGATATTTCATTGTGGTCTTAATTTACCTTTCTCACATGACTAATGATGTTGGAAACCTTTTTATGTGCTTATTACCAATTTGAATACCTTCTTTGAAAAAAAGGTCTATTCAAATACTTTGCTAATTTTCCTAATGTGTATATTTTTTATTATTGTTGTAAGAGTTCTTTATGAATTGTGGATACACATAACTTTTCAGATTGGTTTTCTGAATGGTTTTCTACTTGTCTCACCACTATTTATTGAAAAGACATTCTCTCCCCACAGAGGTGTCTTGTCCTCTCTGTCAAAAATTAATTGACCAGAAATGTTAATGTTTATTTCTGTGCTCATTTCTATTATATTCACCCATATTCACTATTTTTTTAGTACCAGACTATCTTTATTATCATAATTTTGTGATAACTTTTGAAATTGAAACTACAAATTCACTTAATTTGATCCTTTATTTTAAATTTTGGTTTGGCTGCTTTGACTTTTACATTTCCATGTGAAATTCAGAATCATGGCAATACCTGAAAAAAAATATCAGCTGAGATTTTGGTAGCGATTACTTTGAAGAATTAGGATTAATTTCTATGTATATTGAGTTTCTTCAACTTGTCATTTTCCTTTTGAATGTGAGCTACCTCATTTTAAGCAAATGAGAGTACTTTTAAATTGTCTCCTTTTTTATACCTGCTTCTTTAATGATCTTTGAGGGCTTCCTTTCTTTGTGAGACAACAAATGTTCGATCCTGGTTGGGGCATCTCCTGGATCAGCCCCAGAATCAATCATTTCTCCAAAGAACACTGAATGCTGATTCACTTCAGTGGCAAATGATTTTTAGAGACTTCAATTGGGAAGTAGGGCTACTCATTGCTATGGTTTTCATGGGCTGTTTTCCAGTGAAATACCTGTCACATATTTATTTTTTCAAAGTGGTTGTCCATATATATTTCATTAATGAGTTAGATTTTGAACTTTTGCACATCCATGTTAGTGTTTGTTATTATCTACCTTTTTATTATAGCCACTCTACTAGGAAAAAATGATATTTTATTTTTCCTTTCCCACCAACCATTTTAAAAGTCTTTTATATGATGCTGAAAAAGTCTTTAATGTATTGTTTGTCTATACTATACATAATAAACTTTGATTAACACTCATATTTTAATTTTAAAGTTCTATATTTGCTTTTACTTATCTTCTCCAATTTTTGTAATTTTCTTTTTCTTTAACATCAAAAGTGCATGCTTTCCAATGATAGTGATATACTTACTTATTTTTGTCACTCTTAAATATACCTATAAAGTTACAAATTGAAATATGAATACCATTGTTAAAATTAAAAATATTGAGTAAAGTTTAAAGTTTTTATTCTTTAAATATAACAAAAACATTTAGTCAAAGAACTGTAGTTTGAAGTCACTTGAAGTAATCTACTATTCTCTTTGTGATTATTTCTCCTGTTGGCATAAAGTTAGTTTACTGTATTTCAGTTGCTTTTTTAACTTTTAGGAAATTTTTACATTTAAAGTTATATTTCAATCATGTCAAATAGCTACACAACTCTGTAACAAAGTGGAGTCATAAAAAATTTGCTTCCTTATTTGCACCACCATTTATCTTGTTCCTCCTTAAAATAAGCTTCAGTATTAGTTTGTGAGTTATTTTCCTATTTTTAATAAAAGGAAGTCATCCATATAAATATTTATATTCCCACTACTCTCTTACAGCGGTGGCGTAGTTGCTTTTTCACTTAACCATAAAATCTGGCCCTATGACAGCAGCATGGGCAATGTGTATGAGAAGTAGCTATGGTCCATGTGACCATCAAAATGAGAGGTTAAGAGCCCATAGAAATAGGAAAGCATCGGTTCTTCGAAGCCTGTGTATTAAGGATTTAGTTGTTTGATGAAGGAAATAACAGTTACAAAGTTTTGAAGAGATGGACGATATCATTAACCTTTACTATTAACAGGATCATTCTGAAATGTGTTAGTAGAACCTGGGAGAGGCAAAAATACAACAAAGGAGAGTAGGTTAGTGGTTAGTACAATATCCAAGAAAAGAGTGAGATGGAAGTAGCTGTAACCAATGAGGAAGTTACGATGGAGGTGAAACACTTTAGTTCTGGATAAATTTTCACATAGAAGCAGTAATCTTTCCTCCCAAATTGGTCATGGAATGAAAGGGATGAAAGACTACTGACGATCACAAATAGCACCTGGAAGGAAGCAGTTGACAAAAGTGAAAACAAGAAAGCCAACAAGGTAGAGCGGTTTTTAGGGAAGAGAGAAGGATGAACGCTTTGGGCAAAGTGTACTTCCAATTTTCATATTAAAATTCTTAAAAGTCTCTGGGATTAAAGTTCAAATTATAATTTTCATTAAGTCTAACACTATGTCTAATAGTTTTTGAATTCCCACAAAATACATAGTATTTGACACAGGAGGGGTCAAATAAACATTCACTGAACAAATTAAAACACATTCAGTCCTTCAGCCTTTCTCCCCAGGCTGTGTGTGAACTATGCGGACACAGATGCTCTCAAATTAATAATTAAATACTATATCTATACTTTAAATATTTAAATAGATGAAAAATAGTTCAAACACGTAAAATAATCACATTGATAGTATTTATAATGTATTTCCTTTTTCTTCTTTTAGAGGGGAGGGGAGTGGTGATCAAATGAAGTGCCTTACATATGATAGGCAAGTGCTTTGCTACTGAGCTACATCTCCAACCACAAAACTACCTCTTAATAGAGGTTAGATACTTGTAATTTATTTAAGAATACCATTTTTCTTTACTCTGTGTGTGTGTGTGTGTGTGTGTGTGTGTGTGTGTGTGTGTGTATGTGTGCGTGGTGCTGCTGGGGCTTGAGCCCAGGGCCTAATACATGCTAAGTATCTACCCTACCACCATTACCAGAGATTGAATAGGACTGGGACTGAGAATAGGGAGTGAAAGATGTGGTTGGATTGGATCAGAGCATGCTGTATGGATGTATGAAAATATCACACTAAACCTCACTACTATGGACAGTAAATATATGTTAATAAAAATACATTTTAGAAAGGAATATCGCTTTATAAATGTATTTAAGTAAAAGTTAGATAGTTTTCAGGGCTGGGTGTTTGGTTCTGTGGCTTAAGTGCCTGCCTGGCAGGCATGAAGTTCATGGGTTCCATCCCCGGTGCCATAAAAAAAAAAAAAAAAAAATCCTGCGATGTGACTCATTAAAAACAAGCTGGGCGGTGTGGTGGCGCACGCCTTTAATCCCAGCACTCAGGAGGCTGAGGTAGGAGGAGCGTTGTGAATCGAGGCCAGCTTGGACTACAACATGAGCGTAAGACCGGCTTGAGCTACATAATGCGACCCTGCCTCAAAAACTAGAGCTGGGAGTTTGGCTCAGTGGCTTAAGCACCTGTCTGGCAGGCATGAAGTTGTGAGTTTGAGCCCTGATACCACAAAAACAACAACAACAACCAAAAGATAGTTTTCAAAGGTATCTTTAGGTTTTATAGTCATTCATTTTACATATTTTCCTATTGTTCTTTCTGAATCAAAGTGCACATGCTAATTCAGTGACTACCAACATTTGTAAAATAATGAAAAGACAGTCGTAATATCTGTATTATTTCCAAATCTCATAACAGAAGCACATATTCTTACAGTATTTCTCACTCTTTCATATTATCCCATGACACCATAGAAGGAATTTGTAATTTCTAATTATTTAAAAGTGAAGTTCAGGAAATGTTGGTGTGGAATATCTTTGCATGTAATAGATGAGGAAAGTGATGAATTTAGATTCCTCAAACAGTAAGGCTTATATTAATACACAATTTGTAGTATGTTGTGCTAAAAAAATTAATATTCAGGTACTTATTCATTTGCTACTTCTCATATAACAACTAAAACTAATATTCCTTGAAAAATAAATTAAATATTTAGTCTCTGGAAAGTTTGCTGTAATATTGGTCAAAGAAGAAGGAGTTAAATTTAACTTTGGATAAATGTTAGTCATAATATAATCTCTTGATATATTAGTGGGTCAATAGTTCAGCCAAGAAAGGGACTCTAACTTGAGCAGACACTAATTAAAAGAATCAATTCTTATCCTACTACATATGTCCAATCATATTAACACATTTCTAGATTTCTTACTCTGTGGACTAGTCAAGATTAAAGGATTTGCTAATATGAAGGAACAGAGTATGCTTCCAAACTGACTGAGCAGATTTGTGAACAAATTAGTTCATTTAAAATTGACAGTGAAAGATTGATTTTGCACAGAATGAGTTACCTAAGGTATTCATCATTTCCTCTGCCTCTGCATACAAGACTGAGATCCCTTTCCTTCACTTTCTGATTGTAATAAGACTGCTTACTGAGCACCATTATTTTGCAGTCCTGATTGCAGCCTGTCATTCTTTTTAATTCAGACATATTTTAGCCTTTCAGTCAGACCTTCAAAAATAACTTCCTTAAAAGCCTCAGTAAAATGACTCATTACACATTCCTCAATTCAACCACACTATAAATTATAATACAGGAAAAAGTTCTAATTGCACAAAAGATCCAATTACTCACAAGGTTTTGTGACTCATTATTCAAAAGCCAGGGTGAGCCAGAAATCCAGATGCTAAAACCATTTCCCAAGTTGAAGGTCAGTACACTACAACTCTGACAAAACTTAAGATGTTCAACGTTTAGTATACATGAGTATATGTGCAGTAGATATTTTATGAAAAGGGTGAGAAAACATACATAAAACAATGAGAAATGTCAAAATAGTTTAGTGATTCATTATTAAATCTAAGAAAATAGAAACGAAACTTTAAGG
The DNA here is from genome assembly GCA_004363535.1 of Dasyprocta punctata. NCBI lineage: Eukaryota > Metazoa > Chordata > Mammalia > Rodentia > Dasyproctidae > Dasyprocta > Dasyprocta punctata. The sequence continues at coordinate 15,773 of RJWM01019202.1, read as the reverse complement.
AAGAAGAAAAAATTAGAATACAACACAATTTAGAAGATACGAGAACTAAATTTTAAAATCTAAGGAAAAGTATTCATGCATACTAATTTATCTATAAATAAAGTGATACAATTATGAGGTATAATTTTCAGAATTTGTTATCAATTATACATGAAATGCTGAGAGAGCAGAGGAGAGAGCTACGTTAAATATTGTGAGGTTAGAAGAGTTGGTTAACTTGATTTATGACAGTGTCCATTCCAAATTCAGTGAAGAAACAAGAGAAGAAATTATTTCAATTTTGAATATTTGGGATATCTGTGGGAATCAAATGCAGAAATCTACAAATGATTCAAACAAATAGATGTGTTCGAAGTTTACATGTAAGTATAAGTTTAGCTCCATTTTTCAAATGAAATGGAAATTTAGAGAATACAATTTTCCACAAGATATTACAGTTAACAAATACTTGATATAAGATTATCTGACTTTTAATCAAATGTTCATTTGAACATAATGAGAAGGTTATGTATTTGCATTTGTGTGTGTGTGTGAGAGAGAGAGTGAGAGATTGAAACAAGTCAGATGTCAGCTAAAGAATCCAGTGACTTTCATATATTTCTGTGGATTCTTGAGACTTCATATCTATGTTTGGTTCTAAGTTGTCATTTTCACTAATTTCTCAGCTTTGCTGCATTTTAACACTGATCTCTTCATTGATTTGCTCCATGGGAAGTTTAGCTTCTATTGCCAAGTCTATATTCATGTAATTTGTCTTTTCTCCCGTCATAATAGATAAAATCTTCGTTCTGAGGCCAACTCCACCATATGAATATTAAAGTCTCTCACTAATACAGTTGTCTCCTCCTTTTCTCAAATTTCCTTTTTAGATTCCTTATCCAATTGTTTTTAATTAGAGTAAAATCAAATGTAAATAGTAGCAATTCCACTAAATTGCCATCAAGAATAATTCTTAATAATGCCAGAGGAATAGTGCCCCAAAGCTGCAGCTTCATCTCCTCTTACCCACTGTTGCTTTAAACCACTTCATTTAAATTTTCATTTTTTGCTGTACCCAAACTGGTCTTGTCAGCATCTTTAATGAACTCATGCTAAAACCAATAATCAATGTCAATCCTCAATTTATTTGACCCATATGAAGTATTTGGCACAGTTGATAATTTACTCCTTTTTGAAACTATTCTTTCCTTTGGCTTCTTGGACACCACTCTGACCTGGTCTCCCTCACCCCTATCTGACTGCTTCTCCTCAGATTCATTTACTAGATCCTACTCGCTTTCCCATGCCCTAAATGTCACAGAGGCCCTCAGGTCTGTATCCCCAGAACAGTTTTCTTCACTGTCTATACTCTGTCTCTTGATGAATTTATATACCTCATGCCTTTAAATCTTTTCTGTATGCTAATGTTCCTTAAATATGTCTCAGGAGTCTAGACATTTTTCTTAAACTCCATACTTATTTTTTTCCCAAATACTTCTTTTTACCTCAGCTTGGTTGTCTAGTCGGTACTGCAAATGCAATGTTTCCAAAATCAAGTTTTTGATTTCCAAATTCTCCTTGCTTTCTCCTTGACTTGCCTTCTCCGCAAACAGCTTATGTTTCCAAAAACTGAAGCCAAAATCTTTTAGTATATTTTTTACTTCTCTATCTCCTAACACAAACCATCAGCAATTCCATTGAACTTTAATAGGTACTTTCCATCTCCATTTCCCTAACTTATCCACGCCACTATCAGTCACTGGATTGTTGCTACAGCTTCTAAGCTGGACTCAGCAGTTATATTCTTGATTCCTTGAGTATTCTCAACCTTGGAATGGAGTAACTTTTAAAACACAAATTAGTTCATAGAACTCATTGTACAAAAGCCCCTTGTGCTCTCTGGCCTCTGTGGTCTCTAAGAATGAAATGTAAAATCCTTATCATAGACCACAAGTCCTTAAATGATTTAGCACTCTATAAATCTCTTGATTTTAGAAACTAACATTCTCCTTGTTTACCCTACTCCTTTTACACTGACAATTTTTGTGTAATTGCAACTTTCCAGTAAAGTATGATCCATTTGAAGGCCTTTGTTCATGCTATACCCCTAACAGGAATGTTCTTTGTCTATGAAGTTTCATGACTGCTCATGGATTTCTGGCATTGTTCAAATGTCACCTTTATACATTTGACTCTAAAATCAAGTACCACTACAAATGCTAATAGAGAAATTCATAAAATAAGTTAGAAATTTGTTTTTCTTTTAATCTGAAATTAGTGGTCTAAGACTATTATTGATGACATAATAACAGACTTGGGCATCTTCATCACATTGCCAAATTCAAAACAGGATGCAGAACAACCTCTACATCTCCCACCACCATGTTTATGAGAAAGAAGAAAAGACAAGGGGAAGCAATTTGGTGATTTGTAGTTGTGCACATCATTTCTACACATTTCCCATGAACCTGAGCTTAATCACCAGCTAACTGCAAGGTTGGAAAATGTCATCTCAGCTGTGTGAGTGTATGCTCAGCTAAAACCTAACTATTGTACAAACGAAGGGAAAAAAAAGCATGAGTAATGGTGGTTGGACATTGTAGTTCATACCTGTAATCCCAGCAATTCAGGACACTGAAGCAAGAGGATTGCAAGTTTGAAGCCAACCTGGGCAATTTATTAAGTTATCAAGGCCTTATCTCATTATCAAAAGTAAATTTTAAAAGGATGCTGAGTATGTTCTCTGGGTTTAATTCCTAATACAAAAAAAATTAGGAAATTGCTAGCGGTTTTGTCACATCATCTTATCACAGAAGCTTTTCCTGACTTATGTGTATTGAATAATACTTCCTATATCATTCTTACTTCGCTGTATTTTTAATCACACTTAATATTACTGTAAATATTATTCTGATTTTGTTTATTTTCTATCTCCTCCAACCATAATGTCAGATTCCTTTTTTAAAACAAACCATAATGTAAGATTCTTGAGGGCAAGAATGTCATCTGTTTTAATCATAATACCTTGATAGTATATACTCTCAATTTACCCATTTAAACAAAAATCTCTTTGAATATCCATGAAAACCACTATTCTTTCTCTCATCCACCCTGCATGCTCACACACTAATCTCTACCTGAATTTCTCTATGGATCTTAAATCATGCAATACTAATTTCTATTTTAGATTCAGTTTCAAGTATTAGCTCCTCTGAAAATACATTGAGGATCTATTAGGTGTCCATTTTGCAAGCATACACTTTGGTCCTCCATTTTGTTATCTGTCCCATGATTGTATTATAAGGTATTTGAGGACAAGAAGTTATATCTTATCTTTTATCCCAAGCTTTCCACTAATTAGAACATAATTTATAAAATTTATTTTATATTGTTTAAGTTAAAATAGTTTTTAAAGTGAGATGGGCATTGGGATAGAGTTGTCTCACACAATTTCAAAAGCCACAAGACCTCCTTCCTTAGTGTGATCATGCCCATGGTGAAAGGGAGTTCTTTCTGGTTACTCTCATGAAAGAGTTGAATTTTCTACCTTTTCTGAGAAACACTTGGTCATATTTTTATAAGCCTGGAGTTTTCTTTATACTCTCTTTATGTTTACTTTTCTCTTTATGTTTTATTTTTTCTTTCTAGGTTAAAATGGTGAGGGAGGAGTGTGACTCTCAAGAATGCGGCCCTAAAAATTGTGGATACATTTCTGGAAAAGAAAATTAATCCAAAACTTTGCAATAAATAAAACATGTAGTTGCTTTGGGACATATTTATCTAATAGTTGTACCAACTTGTGTTTAACACTGATTGTGAAAGACAGGAGGCCTGACTCATTAAATCATTTTCAAATTAGGTAATGCAGATTTGAATAGATCTCATCTCTGCCAATCATTTTTTACCCTGAAATGCACTGTGAAATCCTTTTTCCTTTGCAGTAGAAGCTCAAGCTCCCTGTCAAAAAATATGCATGTGTGTTAAGAATTAGGGGTGGCTACTCCAACTTAGAAATATTTTTAAAAAAGAGAAATCCTTTAGTCAACACCCAGAGCCCAGAGTATAATGTTTTCATATTTTATAATGCTATGTTAAACAGGTAGTATTAGAGTAATGATACATTTAAATTTCTGTCTCATTATTTATTTTCAAAGTTACAAAAACTAGGTCCAACCCACAGAAATGTCTTATCTATTGACTTTGCAAACTCATACTAATCTTACAGCTTCTCATGATGTTCAATAATGTTACCTCTTTCTCACCAGCTCAGATGGGCTTAAAATCAATTCCAAAACCAGTTGCTGTGATCTGGAGAAGAGCAATGCTGATTAAACAACCAGATCACAGGGAAGCAAGGGTGGGCCTATCTTACCTATTTATGGGGGTTGGCAAGGAAGGAGAGATATATTTTCCAATAGACTATCAGGTTACTTTTAACCAGAAAAGGAGAGTACATTAAAGGTAAACTCATAAAGGTTTGTTGTGGAATTCACTTGGCAATTTTATGAGTGAATATATATATATATTTGTGTGTGTGTGTAGTATAACTTTATTTGTGTAAGAAACTGTATTCACAAAAACATAGATATATGTCCTAAACAGATGAATGTCTTCAAATCAACATAATTCTGTTAGTTTCTATTCACATTTACAGTATGAGAGGATTCCATCAAAGAGAACTGGTTCACAGTTAACTCCATGTACATATCTACTACCGGAGTTTTGTAATAAGAGTGTAGAATACATTACTTGCGTTCTAAAAACACATTTAAATTAGAAAGTAACACATGTTCCTTACAACAGAAAATGTATAGTTTACTTAATGAATAATATCCTTGAATGAAGCAGGAAATTCTAGAAGGATATCATTATATTCATTCTTCAATCTACTATAGTTAAAAATAACTGGTATCACATATAGTTTCGATATGTTCAAATTACATTTATTTTTATGGAAAGTCAAATGCAGCCCATTTTATTATGTTAGCATACTTCTTATAGAAGTTAGCATTTAAGAGAAAAAGAAAAATATACATTTATGTAGTGATTTTTTAATCAGATTTCAAAAGTTGACACTTATTTGAAAATGAACAAGCAAATGCAATTTTTAGAAGACAAAATCATTCTGAATAGTTGTGTTTCCCAAAATTCAGATGTTTCAACTTAATCTCTAACATGATGGTAATAGGAGAGGAGGTGTCATTGGGAGATAATTAGATCATGGAAGTGGGAACTCCATGAATGGAGTAGGATCCTTACTTAAAATTCCCCACCAAGATGCCTTACATTTTCTACCATGTGTGTACACAGAGAGAAGGTTCCATCTATGAACCAGGAAACACGCCCTTCCCAAAAATCCAATGTATCAGCACCTTGATCATGAACTTCCGAGCCTTTAGGATTGTGAGAAATAAATTCCACATGTTTATAAACTACTGAGTCTATGGTATTTAGTTACAGTAACTCAAATGGACTGTGCAATCTTCACAGATAATAAGATTGAGTTTAGCAAAATACTACACAGATCATGAACTCCCGAGCCTTTAGGATTGTGAGAAATAAATTCCACATGTTTATAAACTACTGAGTCTATGGTATTTTGTTACAGTAATGCAAATGGACTGTGAAATCTTCACAGATAATAAGATTGAGTTTAGCAAAATACTACATTCGTTACAATTTCTCTAAACTAAACCCTTAATGAATTGCCCTTGCCCACATAAATAGCTATTCAATCTTCTTTCTGTCTTTTTATTTGGTGATAAAAAATTCAAATGTATGTTTAGGAGAAAATTATACTAGAAAATTATATTATGTGAAAATAAATGAAAAAGACTAAGGACAAAAAAAAAAGACAAGTGAAAAAACTAATATATTAATCCAGATTAGAAATTATGATTTGAAATAAGTGATCCTGGGAGCAGAAACAAGAAGATAGATTTAATTATATTTAGAAGACTTGAAGGTCAAAGAAATGGGCAGGAAAAAAACAGAAGTAACCGAAGATGGGCTGCAGAGAGTTTCTAAGCCTTCCTACAGTCTAGAAAAATGTATATAATTGTGTGAACTTTTCTGGAGAAATACCTCTCAGCCTTTGTCAGATCCCAAATTAAGTTTATGTCTGAAACAAAGATCAGACAACACTGCACTGTGGTGTTATCATACCTACACTTTACTTAAAAGATTTATATCTTTTAAAATTGTTCTTAGTGTAAAGTTGCCAGATTTAACTAATAAAAACACAAAATAGAATGCAGGATTTAGCAAATAACTGAAATCCTGTATTTTATTTGACCTCCATACTTAAAGACATTCAAGTCATAAAATGACTTTTCTTTATGATTATGAATTATGTCCTTTATTATCTGAGTATAAAATTTCTTTAATTCAGATTTCATTCATTCAACACATATGAATGGGTACCTATTCTATTTACACCAAGTACATTTTAGTGAAAAACTGAATAGCGTCCTTTTCTCTGAGAAATTTGCAAGGTAACTGGGTGATGGCTTTGATAAATTAGATTATGAATTAATAAGTAATTGCAAATAGTAGGGATCAGATGACAAACAAGGAGTAACAATACAAAGCAATGTGGCTCTGAACTCGGATAATAAGGAAGTTGAGACAGGTTTTAATGACTAAGACTGATTTTATTAACTTGATTTGCTTGAGAACCACATAGGGGATTGATGGGGCATACTTTGGGGTATATCTGAGTGGGAGTATGATCTCAATTACTATATTTGTTCCGTGTCACTTCCTTTTTGGTACTACACCCATGCTTTTCTTCTCACTTCCATGAACTAATATGCAATGCTATTCCATCTTGCCCTTCTGCCATGGTATCTTATTTGGCAGTCAACCATCCAGTTAGTTAATCCCTTGAAAATCTGAGTTTATTAAACTTCTCTGTTAGGTTGGGAATGTCATGTATCATCTCCCAACAACAACCAAGTCAATACAAGCATACAGTACTGGATGTGGTGGCACACGCCTGTAAGTCCAACACTAAAGAGGCTAACAGAAGTGGAATGCCTCAAGTTCAAGGCTGGCCTGGACAACATAGTGACTCCAAGTCCAGCCAGAACAACATAGTGAGACTCTGTCTCAAAAAACAAACAAACACAGAGAAGTGGGATTCTTGTCATGACTATACCAGACAATATGACTCAGAAAACTTTGAACTGCTTTGTGGGAGGAAAGATGGTTTGGAGATGTTGGCTAATGAAAGCCTAGAATGCTTTAACCAGCATTTTTTTTTCTCAGATTAGAGCACAAAAATCAGGATGCTGATAGGAAAACAAGCAGTAAAAGCCAGGCTCAGACATTTTAAGTTGGACTTCTTTGAGAGTTGTAGTAGAGACCATTTATGTCTCATACCAACAGAAAATGTGTCTATATTTTGCCCACGGCCTAAGACTTTGTAGAATCTGAGAGTAAGGTTACAAACCAATTAGTATGGCAGAGGAAATTTCAAGGCAGCTCAATATTAAAAGTGTAACATGAGTACTGCTGCCTGATTTTACCCGTTTACAATGAGAATCAGGGTGAAAAAATCTTAGAGCAAAAAAATTTGCAAAACTTAGATTTTGGCCCAGAGGAACCACGTAAAAAGTTGAGACTAAAGGTGTGGCTGTCAAAGAGATTAGTGCCATTAAAAAGGAATCAAATAGATTGTATGGCAAAATAGTGATGCCTTGAGGGCACCCCAGGAATCATCAAATCTCCACTCACTGAAGGCACAAAGGTACAAAAATACAAACTTTTAATCTGAGGAGATGTTGGCCAAGGAAAGCTGCAGGCTGTGAGCTGAGACAGTCCAAGAGAGAGGATATGTGGGCTGCCACCAACAAGGCTATAAGTATGGTGGCACCCAAGTCCTCTGCAACTCATTTCTCACAGTCATATACCTTGAATGCTGAATATAATGCTGAGAAAACTTAATGTTGGCTCTGCTAGATTTCTTTCTTGCTTTAGACTTAGTTTTCTCTAATGCCCTATTTCCTCCTTTTGGAATGGGAATGTTTAGGCTGTGTTATTGTATTTGGGATTATACGATTCTTTACTTTTTAAAGAAGATCACATCTAAGACTGTGACTTGAGATTTCAAAAGAGCTTTTGGCACTTTTAAAAAATGCTGGAACTGTTGAGACTTTGGGAATGGGATTATTGTGTTTTAGTGGAATGCACATAGTTGTATCATGTTAGGTGGAATTATGACCTCATCTTTAGTTGGAGATTAAGTATGGTTTAAGGAGAAATATTTGGATGTCAAGTCAACATGGGGTGTTATGTGAGAGTTCAGCTTGATAATGTCAACTTAATTGGCATAGGAGCTACCCAGGGGTTTGGTGAGGCACACTTCTGGGTGTGTCTGGGTATGCCATGAATGTGTGACACTAGACACTGTATCTAGTCACTTGCCTCTTCCCCTTTGGCACCATTCTCCTGCTCTGCTTCCCATATGTTATGAACTGAACAACTTCCATCATTATATTTCTGCTTTGAAATCAGCTGACAATGAACTGCTTAAAATGTAAGCCAAATTAAACCTATCCTCCTCTAAGTGTTGAGCATCTGTTACTGTGTGAGGAATGGTACACTGACAACACAGGTGAAGAGCAAAGAAGAGAATATTGCAGGCAAATGAAAGAGTTTGGTGGAAAGATTGGAATACAGAATTACCAGGTTTATAAAATAGAAATATTTAATGGGGTGTCCGAAGAGGAGCGTAGAAAGAAAGACAGCTACATAATTTGTGGGGTCCAGCATACGATGGAAATACTGTCCCTTGTTCAAAAAACAGGAAAAAAATGTCATTAAAGGTCCTAAAGTATAAATCATTTTTCCCCACTATTTCCCTTCTGATTTGCCATGGTATTTTTGAAATATCATTCTATATTAATTTTTTTAAATTTTAAATTATTAGTCTGCATCTTACCATTATCTTCATATCGGGCACTGTCACTTTGAAATGCAAATATATGCACACTTACCTCACATGTAGAATTAAATAACAAAATAAAATAATGTGTATTTCATTCTTTTTATTGAAGTAGAAATGCTGCACAAAAGTAACTCAACTACTATTATTTTACTTCATGAGATGAACACATGCTATCAACACTCTTAAGTTCACTGATGAATTAGAAGGAAAAACTAAGTGGAGAATGAACTATGAGCTTCTCCACCTTTCCTTTTTTTTTTTTCCCTATGTTGTTCTTTTTGGTGCACATGATCACCACATTCAGGGAAGAATGAGTAAGAAAGAGTCTGTTTTTCTTGATCCTTTGAGGTTTCTTAGAATGTTACTGCCAAACTGGTATGGTTTCACATGTCTACAATTCCAACCACTAGGGATGTTGATCTGGAAGGATCACAAAGTGGAGGCCAGTCTGGGCAACTCAGTGAGACTCTGTGAAAAAAAAAAAAACAAAACTTCATCCTTTCTTCACATGAAGCAATGTCAGGTTCAAAAGGAAAAGATGGTTTTAGGGGTTGTCAATATTTACTCAGTAACTGTCATAACATACTTCACCTATACTCATTTTGAGTCTCACTGAAGACCCAAACAAGATTAGACCAGCAAAATTTTATTCCTATAAACACAAGAAATTCAGCAATCAAAGCCATCACACATTGCACATATTTCCTCTGCTCATAGGCATGTTCCAGAGCCACATTCATATATTAAAGCCCTAATGCCCAATGTGATGGTATTTGGAAACAGAAGTTTTGGAGGATAATTAAGTGATGGAGCTGGAGCTCAGGTAATCTGGCTGCGAAGATGGAGCCCTCACAATATAATTAGTGACCTTATTAGAAGACACAAGACAGAGCTTAGTTTCTTTCTCTTTCCTCTCTGCCATGTGAGGGTACAACAAGGCAACCATCACCCTCTTCAGATATCTGCTAGCACTTGATCTTAGACGCTTTTATCTCCAGAGTATGAGAAACAAATATTTGTTGTTTAAGCCACCTAGTGTATGTTAATTTGTTTTAGCTGACCGAATTATCTAAGGTAGCTACAGTACCAGTAAAAATCCTATAAAGACAGGCTGGCAGAAGAAGAAACCAAGATGAAAAAGTATGCAGGGACTAGACCAAAAAATATGTGACATAGAGTCTACATTTTATTAATATCCATAATTTTCCTACAGGTCACTACACTTCTAACTCCTCTTCATCTGTTTGTAAAAACTATATATTTTTTAAAATTTCACATCTCTTGGTTTTTTTTAATTTTAAAGAGAAAAAATAAAACAAAACTTCAAAACGAGATAATAGGAGAAAAACAATGGTGAATAGATTTTGTATTGCTATCTTTAGTTACTCAGAGCACAAAATCTAAGCATTTAATTGACAAAAAAATTTAGGAAAAATCTTTCTTTTCAATTAACTAAGAGAAATTAGCAGCATAACTATCTTAACTATCATATATATATATATATATATATATATATATATATATATATATATATATTGCTTTTCCTATCCTTCTTTTCTTCTTTCCTCTATCATAGTTTCTCTTGCATTTTGAACAGTTTCTTCCCATTTCACAATATATATTGTACATTTTGGATCTTATTTACTTTTTCAACTTCTCATACTAGGGAGACAACACCATGCTTATACATGTGAGTCTGATTTATTTCACTTATGCATATAGTTTCGAGTTGCATCCATTTACCTACAAAAGTGTCAAACTTATCCTTCTTTATGACTGAGTAGTAATCCATTGAATAAAAAGACCACATCTTTTTTTATCTATTCTTCCATTAATGGGCATTTGGGTGTTTCTAAGATCTATCTATTACAACTTATGCACCTATAAACATGGGTGCACATATGTCACTGTGGTATGATGTTTTTAATTCTTCAAAGAAGATACCCAGAAGGGGAATAGCTGGGTCAAATGGAGCCTTTAGTCCTAGGTTTTTGACGAATCCCCACACTGATTTCCACAGCAGCTGCACCAATCTACACTCCCACCAACTGTGGGGAAGGGTTTCTTTTTCCCCTCAGTCCCTTCAACATTTGTTATTAGTTAGTTTCTGGATAACAGCTATTCTTTCCAGGATGAGATGGAATCTCAGTGTTGTTTGAATTTGCATCTCGTGAATAACCAGGGTTATTGAACTTTTTTTCATATATTTATTTGTGGTTTGATTTCTTCATCTGACAAGTGTATATTCATCTCAGGTGCTCATTTTTGGATTGGGTCTTTAAATTTGGGAGATCTGATTTTTTTGAGTTCTTTGTATGTCCTCGATAGTAATCTTTTGTGTAAGGAACAGTTGCAAAACATTTTTCCCAATTGTGAGTAGCCTCTTCACTCTGTTGGTGGTTTCTCTCACTTTGTAAAGACTTTTTAATAAGATTCCAGTTGTTGAGTCTTTGTGTTGGTTCCTGTGTGATCAGTGTTTTATTCATAAAGTCTTTGCCTACACCAGTGTCTTCAAGAGTTTTACCTATTTTATCTTCCAGCAGATTTAATGTTTCTCTTTCAATATTTAGACCTTTGAACCATTTCAAATTTAATTAAGTGCATGGTTAAAGAAATGGATCCAATTTTAATCCTCTGAATGTGCAAAGCCAATTTTTCCAACATCACTTATTAAAGAGGTTATCTTTTTTCCAGTGAAAGTGTTTGGCACCTTGTCAGTGATAAGGTGGCTTAGTGTTTCTGGAGTTGTTTCTGCATCTTCTAATCTGTTCCATTGATCTTCAAGTCTGTTTTTTGCCTGTACCACACTATTTTTATCACAGTAGATTCATAGTACAATTTTCAAGTCAGGGATTGTGATATCCCCTAGCTTGTCTTTGTTGCCCAGGATTGCCTTCTTTCTTTCTTTCTTTCTTTCTTTCTTTCTTTCTTTCTTTCTTTCTTTCTTTCTTTCTTTCTTTCTTTCTCTTTCTTTCTTTCTTTCTTTCTTTCTTTCTTTCTTTCTTTCTTTCTTTCTTTCTTTCTTTTTTTGAATTGAATTCCTGGGTTGATGCTTGTAAGTTGCCTGTGATGAGTTGCTTTATTGCTAATATTTAAAACTCCCATGAAATGATTACTTCTCCAAGATGTCTTCCAGGTGTAGCTGGATTGGGGTTTTGAGTCTATTGTAAGATCTTACCTCTTCAATTTATTGGGGATGAGAAGTTGCTGCCTGCTTGGCTCAGTCCTGATTTTTTGGCACTGTGTCACAGTGTTCTCTATGACCCTTAGTCAATCTCGATCTTGGAATACCAGTAAAAACAGCTGGTTAGAACAATTATATCACTTTTGGTACCATCAGCAATAACAATAGCATCAAATACAGTCTAGAAAATGTCAAACTAGGTAACCATTAGTTTGCCACCCTTAACCATTTTAACTAGATTTATGATTCTATAACAAAATGTAAAAGAAACCAGAAAATTATATGCAATATATATGTCCTTAATATGTCAATTTTACTTTCAGGGGTTAAAATTTAAAAGGGGTCAGGGAGAAAATAGAGAAGTAGAAGAGAAAGTGAGTAGAAATTAAGACTGAAGGACAAAAGGGGATCATGCTAATATTGGGTAACTGGTGTAGAACACTGGAGGAAAAGAGAGATGGAAGAAATGGAAGAACAGAACAACAACGACAAAGAGGTCACTAATAAAAACAAGGTCCACACTAATAAAACAAGGTCAAACAATGGAGAAGAAGAAGGAGAAGAAGAAGAAGAAGAAGAGGAAGAGGAAGAGGAAGAGGAAGAGGAGGAGGAGGAGGAGGAGGAGGAGGAGGAGGAGGAGGAGGAGGAAGAAACAGAAACAAAACCACAACAACAACGAAATGAGAAAAAAAAAATCCACTTCCAGGTTTGTCTCTGCTGCCACTGGTAGACAACATGTGGACGCAAGAGTCCAGATCTGTGTTGATTTTTCCCAGAAAACCAACAGTAGCTTTATAGTGGACTAGTGGATAATCTCAGCAAGTCTGCACCTTTCTTTTCCTTGAATTTCAGTTTGTATTCTGGCTGTGGGTGCTGAGACAAGACCCAGTTAGCTTGTAACAGTCAGCATATCTTCACTGCTGGATGGAGCAAATAGCTGCTGTGAGTTCTGAGCTCAGTCTATCCCTCTCCTAGATGGTTCCCAGCCAATCACTCTCTCCTCTGGGATGACTGAGACCTCAGCACTCACCCTTAGGTAGTGCAGTCCTTCACAACCATTGCTTCCCTCCACTGCTGCATCTCTCTGTAGAGGTCTCTGGGGTCAGCAGCAGTCACCATGTGTCTACAGGTTTGAATTGCTCCTCTCTTGAAATTAGTCCTGATTCAGGGAAAAGGCCCTGCCAGTTCTCTTTCTTCATTGAAGTTTCTCTTTTTGTTCTCTCTGTGGGCTTCAATACTCACTTCAGATCCTTCCTGGGTCCGGGGGACCTATTTCCCTCCTTCTTGTCTTCCTCATGTTGCTGTATTCCAGCATCTGTATGGCAACTCTCAGAGAGGCTTTTTCTCTGCTGCCTACCACCCTGCCATCTTGGTGCTACTTTTAGATCACATCTCTTGTTTTAAATATAGTCTATTCATTCCAATGTCATTTCTTATTTTCAGCTATTAAAAAAATCTCTGAATTTAAGAGAAAAACTGTCTCTGATTTTCAGCCAGGTATGGTGAGACACACTCATAGTCTCAGCAATCTAGGTGGCCAAAGCACAAGAATCACAAGTTTGAACCCAATCTGGGAAAATTAGAAACTTAGCAGGAATGCTGGCTTAAATTTTAAAAATTAAATTAAATTAATGGAATATGTGTCAGTCATAAGGCTCTAGTTTCATTCCTTAGTTCTGAACACCCCCCAATTTTTCTTTTATTTCAATGTAATCTCTAGACCCACCACAAAGTAACAAAAATTACATATTATGAATTAAGAAGTCAATAATGAAAACCAAATAATTTATATAAGTTTCCTGCAAAAACTGTTCAGAACAGACACCACAAGTCTCCTAGAAGTGTCTTTCACAGTTGAATTTTGCCATTTCACAGGACCATTGGCTCCAGAGTGGTGTCCTAGTAATGTGTTTTCTGACACCCATTAATGTATTTCTTCACTTCCTTGATTGAAGTACCGAATACACTGATCATTGATTTGGAAACCTGGGTGTGAATGTCCGATGTATTTTAAAAAGAAACCTTTAACACTTCATTCCATTCTAATCTTACTTCACTTTGCAGTACAGTCCCCTGTGTCACTTGCCAACTGTTTCCTGGTGCATCAGAGTAAGGCAAAAGAAAGAAGGTGGTAGGGGGCAGAAAGGAATCAAAACAAACATGTAGACAAAGTGTACTCATACTTCCAGTCTCCTCTTGTACTTTATAATTAAGTGAACACCTTGGAAATCTCTTCGATCATATTTTTGTGCATTTTATTTTATTTTTATAGTACATGGCACACTGAGTTGCTTTAAAATCCTGCTTGGTCTTTTCTTTTCCTATGCTTTGGGAAACTGGCTGTCATTAAAGTCTCATACAACACCTGTGCAATGCTCACTAGGTGCCATGAAATTTATCATAGCTATGCCGCTCCCAGCTTTGGGCAAAGAGGTGTATGCCTGAGCTTCAACTGCATCAGTTGAGAATAGTAACAAATGTCACACAATTCTCTTTTTTTTTTTTTCAAATACTTATTATATTTAATGAGAAAAATATTTCCTTTCCCTACTGGATAATTATTTAACTTGCCTCTAGAATATTTATATTTAAGCCTTACATTTCTTTATGTTTTGGAGCTGATCTATAAATACCCTTTAAGCTATAGATTTTTCATTCCAAGAGCAAATATTACTAAACCAACACAACAAAAAGATGCGTTACAGTTTTTTGCTCTCATGACTTAACAAAAAGTATCAGCAATATAGGAGAGTTGTGCCTCTAACAGAGAAATTATCTAAATATTCTTTTTAAAATATTCTTTAATTAAGCAGTTTTGAACATCTACCATATAACTCTAGCAGGTATTAAAATCTACAAAAACATTTTTATCTAATATAAATTCCTAGTGACACAAACAAAATATAGTGGTGGTGTTTTCTTTGAATAAGTTTAAATATGAGATTTCTATAAAAGTGTCTTCCAAATATACTTTCTTCATTAGGGCTGTCCTACTTAATTTATTATGCTTTTCTCCTCTCAGTCAAAGCTCGGATTTATGACTGCCTGATCCTCTTTTCCTTCTTTGTTTCTGCAAAGGTACACAGAAGACTTCTTACAATACCCTAAACCATGGTCTTGTTTACCTAGCAGCAACAAGCCTGGTTTCTCTGCCTGGAGCCTAAAGAGAAACTTCTCTGTACCAAAAATTCCAGAAAATTAATGTTGAGCTTTTGTTATACAAAAGAAGGAGGACATGGAATTTGGAAAAATCCTTTTCCAAGGCAGTAGTCTGGTTTATGAAGCTACTGTCTTGATGCATAATCCTCTTATGCATTTGTTATTTCTGTGTGAGTGTCTTCCACAAGGTGCCTAATCTCTATTTAAAGGAAACAAAGAATAATTCTTTGTAATTTTTAAATATCCCTTTTCTACCTCCCTATTTTGTAGTACTGAGTTTTGAATAAGGGCTGTGCACATACTAAGCAAATGCTCTGTCCCTGAGCTATATCTTTAGTCCTTTTTAATTTTTATTTTGAGAAAATATCACTAAACTGCCCAGGCTAGCATCAAATTTGCAGTTTTTCTTCATCAGTCCCTTGACTAGCTGGGATTACACAGGTGCATCACTACTTCTGTTCCCCCTTCTTGTAACAGTATAGCCAATATTCGATGCTGCAG
>RJWM01019201.1:0-39517 GCA_004363535.1 Dasyprocta punctata | reverse complement strand
ATGTTATGGGTAGTTATTTCAATGATAACAAGAGGTACTCTAAGGGGAAAAGAAGGAAGGAAGAGAAAAGGAAAAAGACATAAATTTATAAATATTCATAAATAAGACAGTTAAAAAAACCGTATTGCTAAATACAATAGCCATTGAAAAAGAAAAGTTAATATACCTGAATTGATGAATCTTACATGTCTATATCTGTAAATATCCCCAACCCCTAGGAAGGTAATGATATGCAATATTGTAACTACTGCCAAACTTCAACCACCTCAGTGTGTAAACCTACAATGTTATCATATCAGATCTGTTGTTGTTGTTTGTCTTTTTTTTTTGACTTTTATTTCTAGCTTCTGTATCTATTTTCTCTTAAATAAAAATAAATAAATAAATAAATATCAAAAAAAAAATTGCCAAACAGAAATTGAGATTAAAAATTCTATTGAAGTTATGGCCAGCAGAAGTGACCAGTGTGAGGACAGAAAGTCAGAAGTAGAAGACAAGACTGTGTTTGGTGATCAGTTAATGGCAGACACCATAAAAAGAACAAAAGATTATCAAAAATTGACCCAACAGCTTCTAGATGACACAAGACCAGTCTAAGATTAATTGAATTAATGAAAAATTTAAAAATAATACAAAGTGAAAAATAAACAGAAGTAATAACAAAAAACTTTCCAAACGTGGAAAAGTAATTTAACATACAGATAAATGAAGCATGCAGACCCCAAAGAGCCACAGTCAGAAAAGAACCTCTCCACAATACATCATAGTGAAAATCCAACACAGAATCCTAAAAACTGTTAGACAAAAGCAATGAATCACTTATAAATTACAGCAGACTTCTCAAGGCAAACCCTAAAAATTAGGAGAACTTGAAATGTTTCAAATCCTAGAAGAAAACAACTTCCAAGCCAGACTGATACATTGTGCAAAAGTATCTTTCAAAACTGATGGAGACATAAAATATTTCCATGATAAAGAACACCTAAAGAAATTTATGACCACCAAACCAGCATGCCAAAAAATTCTCAAAGATATTCTAGAAAGAGACAATAAAGCTAACAATGACAGAAAGGTCGATAGAATAAGTGCCCCAGGCAGAGCAAGCAATTACATAGAAAGGAAAGAAAGCCAGCAGCAGGAAAATAACACTATGGCAGGAGTTAGTCAGTACCTATCAGTTATAACTATTAATGTGAATAGTTTCAACTCACCAAAAGACACAGATTGGCAGAATGGATCAAGAAACAAAATTCAATAGCATGCTGCATACAAGAAACACATTTAACCAAATAAAGAAACCAATAGAATAAAAACCAAAGGATGTAAAACAATATTTCATGCAAGAGCTTGAAAACAAGCCAGAGTGGCTGTCCTATTTTCAGACAAAGTGGACTTTAATCCAAAACTGATTAATACAGATAAAGAAGGACAATGCATATTGATTAAGGGAACTATTCAACAGTAAGAGATAATAATAATACACATATATGCATCAAACAATGGTTCATTCAACTTCATAAAACAAACATTACAAAAAAAGATCACATAAATATCAATGAATTATAGTGGGGAATCTCAACACCACACCATCACAAATAGATCAACTAGGCAAATAAATCAACAAAGAAACATCAGAGTTGAACCGTATCTTTGAACAAATGGACTTAATAGAAATATACAGAGTGTGGCCGGGCGTGGTGGCGCACGCCTTTAAACCCAGCACTCGGGAGGCTGAGGTAGGCAGAGCGTTGTGAGTTCGAGGCCGGCTTGGGCTACAACGCGAGCACAAGGCCGGCCTGAGCTACATAGTGCGACCCTGCCTCAAAAAACTAGGGCTGGGAGTTTGGCTCAGTGGCTCAAGCGCCTGTCTGGCAGGTGCGAGGTTGTGAGTTCAATCCCCAGTGCCGAAAAATAAAATATGTATATATACAGAGTGTTCCACCCAAAAGAATACAATGCACACTTTTTTCAGCAATACATGGAACTAACTCCAAAACAGATCACATACTACCCAACAAAGCAAACCTCAGTGAGGAAGAAATTAGAAAAACAGTACAATTTGCAACAGCATCAGAAAAATTAAATACTTAAAATTTAACCTAGCCAAGGAAGTGAAAGATCTCTATAACAAAAATTTCCCCAATTGATGTACTTTTAAATTTTGTTGTAAATTTTATTCTTCTTCTTTTCTTTCTTTTTATCTATGAATAAAATGGATTTCAAAAAAAACAAATCAACAAAAAAACAAAGAAACAAAATTATATCACTGTGAAGGAGATCAAAGGGGCCATCAGAAAATGGAAATATATCCCATACATTATTCCTCACTAGGCAGAGCCAATGTAGTCAAAATGACTATCTAAAACTGATACAGAAATTCAACACAATCTGAATCTAAATTCTAATAGCATTCCTCATAAAGCTAGAGTAGACAACCCTAAAATTCACATGGAGCCAGAAAAGACCCAGAGTAGCAAAAGCGATTCTGGGTAACAAAAGCAAAGTGTGGGCCAGGGATATAGTTCAGTGGTATAGGACCTGCCTGGCAAGTGTGAGGTCATGAGTTCAATTCTCATACAAAAAAAAAAAAAAAAAAAAGCAGGAGGCATCACAATTCCAGATTTGAAGTTATATTATAAAACTACCATGATAAAAACAGACGATACTGTCACAAAAACAGACATGTGGACCAAAGGCACAGAGCAGAGGAAGCAGAAACAACCCCAGGAACATTTAGCTATTTGATCTTTGACAAAGGGGCCTGAAACATCTCTGGAGGAAAGTTAGCCTCTTTAACAAATGGTTCTGGGAAAACTTGATATCTAAACACAGAAGATCGAGTCTAGAACCATATATCTCACCATGTACTAAGCTAAAATAAAAACGGGTCAAATATCTAAATGTTAAAACTGAAACACTTAGTCTGCTGGAGGATAAAACAGGTAAAACTGTTGAAATCATAGGCATAAGCAAGGACTTGCTGAATAGAAGCCCACAAGAAAATATGCTAAGAATCAACAATCAGAATCATATCAAATTAAAAACTTCTGCACAGCAAAGGAACAAACCAACGAAGTGAAGAGAGAACCTACAGAATAGGAAAACATTTTTGCCAGCTATTCCTCAGGCTGAGGGTTAACGTCTAGAATATATAAAAAAAAAACTCAAAGGAATTAGAACCCCTAAAATAAAAGATCCAGTCCAAAAATGGGCAACTGAAATTAATATACACTTCTCAGAAAAAGTACAAATGCCCAATACACACATGCAAAAATGTTCAACATCACTGGTCATTGATGAAATACAAATTAAGACAACACTGAGATTCTACTGTACTCCCAAATGAATGGTTATCATCAAACAATAATAATAACAACAGCAACAACAAATGCTGGTGAGGCTGCAGGGGGAAAAGGAACAGTTTCTACACAGTTGGTAGGAATGTAAACTATTACAACCACTATGAAAATCAGTATGAAGATTCTTCAAAAACACTAAAACTAGGAATTCCATCTGACTCAGCTATCCCCCTTCTAGATATATTCCTGAAAGAGTTAAAGACATCATGTATTACAGTGACCCATACGTAGCCATGCTAAATCTTAGAAATGGCATATCCATGGTATCACAAATGTCAACATCTCCTCTTCCATTACATGTAATATTCCCCAACACTTTTATCCACTCACCCATCAATAGACACTTAGGTCGTTTCTATATATTGGATATTGTTGGTAATGCTTCAGTGAACAAGGTAGTGTAGGTCTCTTCACAAGGTGGCAACTTCATCTTCTTTAGGTATAAACCAGAAGAGGGATTGCTGGGTCACTTTGCATTTCTATTTCTAATTTCTTGACAAATCTCCCTACTTTTCTCCGCAGTGGCTTTACCAGCTTACATTCCCAGCAACAACGTAGGAGTGTTCTCTTTTCTCCACACCTTCACTGACAACTTGCATCCTGACAGATGTGGGAAGATTTATCATCAGGGCTTTGATTTGCATTTCTCTGATTAGCGATGTTGAACACTTTCTCCTACATCAGTTGTCCGTTTTTATTTCATGCTGTAAAAAATACCTATTCAGGTAATTTGCCCAATTCTGAAATCCAGTGATTTAGGAGTTCGCTATAGAATTGTGTAAGATCCTTCCTTGTATGTTTGGATATTAACCCCTTATATATGTTCTGGATGTTACCAACTTGGGGAACCTACTTTCTGTCCCCCACGGCCTGGTGTTTCATTTTGCTGACTGTTCCCTTTGCTGTGAAGAAGCTATTCAAATTGATGTAGTCTGACTTGTTTATTTTAACTTTTGTTGCCTGGACTTTTTGAGTCATATTCAAAAAAGTACTTTCAAGGCCAAAATGAAAGAGGTTGTCTCCTATGCTTTCTTCCAGGAATTTTACCACTTCAGATCTTCCATTTGGTCTTTAATCTATTTTCAGTTTATTTTTATGCATAGTAAGAATCCAGTTTCATTCTTTTGCGTGTGAAAATCCAATTTTCTCACTAGTATTTATTAAAGAGACCATTCTTTTGCCATGGTGTCTTGTGGTGGCCTTGTCAAAAGTAGCTAACCATGTATGTCTGGTTTTATTTCTAACCTTGGATTCTGTCCCATTGACCTATATCTGTTTTAATGCCAATAACTATACTGATTTGATTATTATTACACTGAAGTACAATTTCACATCAGAAAGTGTGGTGTCTCCAACTTTGTATATCTTTCTCAAGGCTGTTTAGGCTACTCAAGGTCTTCTGTGGCTCCACACAAATTCAATTTTTTCCATTGTGTGAAAAATATCACCATAATTTCGATAGGGATTACAATGAACTCATATATCACTTTGGTTAGTACAGGTGTTTTATTACTATTAATTCTTCCAAGCTACAAACGCAAGATATCTATTTATTTATATCTTCTCTAATTTCTCTCAAGGGTGTTTTATAATGTTCAATATACAGATTTTTCATTTCCCTGATTAAATTTATTTCTACATATTTTATTCTTCTTGATGCTATTATACATTGATATGTTTTCTTGGTTTCTATTTTAAATAACTGTTTTAGATGTGAAACAATGTTGCTAATTTTTGAAGTTGATTTTGTAACTTGTACATTTACTGTATCAATTTATTGGTTCTCTGTGTGTGTGTGTGTGTGTGTGTATGTGTAAAATCCCTATAGGAACATGTCATCGGCAAATGGAGAATTTTACTTCTGATTTGAATTGATTTTATTTCTTTTTTTGGTCTGATTGCTCCTACTAGTATTTCTAATATTATGTTAAATAGACATGGCAAGAATGGGCATCCTTGCAAGATACCAGATCTTAGGGCTAAAATGGAGATCTTTGATTATGATATATTAGCCATGGACTGGTAACAAATGGTCTTTTGCTACATTAAGGAAATTTCTTCCCATAACTGTTTTGTTGAGTTTTTCACCATGAGAGAGTGTGAAACTTTGCCAAACACTTCTCCTTCATCTACTGAGATTATTAAGTGATTTTCATCTTTTACTCTGTCAGTGTGATGGGTGACTATTCTGCCCACATTAGAACAATCCTGCATCCCAGGGATAAAATCCACGTGGTAATGATAGAGAATCTTTTGCTCAGTTCCATTCACTCGTATTTTAGTGAGGATTTTTACATCTAGGAATCTATATCAGAGCTGCTGGATAAGAAAAGACAATCAACAGATGCTAACACTAAGATGTCATCAATGCTGAAATTATCTAATAAGGAGTTAAAGCAGTTCATCATTATGAGCAATTACAAACACATTTGAAATAAAGGAAAACACAGAAAGTTTCAGCAAAAAAAAAAATATATATATATATAAAGAATAACCAAAAAGAAATTTAGGGCTAACAGAGACAATAACTCATATTTCAGAACACACTGACTGGGGCCAACAGCAGGAGGAAGCAGACAACGGCAGAAATCAGTGAACTAGGATACAAAATGACAGAAATAAATCAATCTGAATAGACAGAAAATAGAATTTTAAAAACAGCATTTGGAGGGTGAGATGATGACAAAATGTGTAGCATTCATCACTGAAGTTTCAGAAGAAAAAGAGAAAGAGACTGAGACTAAAAAAGTATTTAAAGAAATAGTGATAAAGGCTTTTCCAAATTTGGCAAGACATAAGTCTACAAATTCAAGAAACCAAGTGAACTCAGAACAGAATAAATCCAAAGAAATCCACTTCAGAATACACCATTATCAAACTTCAGAAAACATAGACAGAAGCTTTCTTTCTCTCAATAAATATCTTCCGCTTAAAAAAAAAAAAAATTCAGAAAACTAAAGACAAAGAAAACAATTTGAAGTAGTGGGAAATCACAGGGAACCTGCAGGGGGAAACCAATCAGATGACAATAGATTCCTCACCAGAAGCCACAGAGGCCACAAGGAGGCCACACAACAGCTTTCAAGTGCTGAAAGAAAAGAAATTTCAACCTTGAATTCTTTTTTTTAATTTTTTGTAATTTTTATTTTAAAGAGAATAAAACCAAGCAAAACAAAACAGAACAAAGCCAATCAAAACAAAACAGTGCAAGTGATACAGGACTTCAAAATAAGACAACAGGAAATCAACAATGGTCACCACAATGCCTCCTGCTGTCCTCAAAACAGCTGCCCATACCCTCAGACATAGTAAAAATCAAACAAAACAGAACAGGATAGAACCAATAAAAACAAAACAATGAATGCAATAAAGGACTTCAAAACAAGACAATAGTAAATCTAAAATGGCTACCATAATATATCCTGTCATCTTTGAAATAGCTGCCCATGCCATTGGACACAACAAAATCAAACAAGACAAAATAGAATAAAACCGAACCCAACAAAATAATGAAAATGATACAAAACAAGACAATAGGGAATCAACAATGGCTACCACCTTCAGGAGATCCCCCCTAGATGCTATATTGCACATTGATATCCACTGAATAAATGATCAGACCACTGGCTTTAGACCGCAAATTCAGTGAAACAC
This sequence comes from Dasyprocta punctata, assembly GCA_004363535.1. NCBI lineage: Eukaryota > Metazoa > Chordata > Mammalia > Rodentia > Dasyproctidae > Dasyprocta > Dasyprocta punctata. Next base: position 32,504 of record RJWM01019201.1, on the reverse strand, counting down.
TAAATACTACAAGCATTAAGTTATATTTTACCTCAATAGCCATCATCGCAGCCTGTTCAACCTTCAATTCTATATTGAACAGAATTGTTCTCCAGGAATAAAGGAGAAATAAAACATTCTTGCATGAAGGAAAACTAGGAGACTGTGACACCAGAAGAGTTATTCAAAAAGACTGACTGAAGGAAGTTCTTGAAACAAGAGAGAAATGACAGAGAAGGGACCTCAAGAAGAAGGAAGGAAGGAAAGTGAGTAAATGTGCTGTTTGTTTTTCTCTTGAGTATTCTAAATCATAGTTGATAATCAAACCTCCAAGTAGAACACCGCCTGCCACAGCCCTCAGTCAAGTCTGCTGTAAGCAGGGGAGGTCAGGGGGCCACACCGGGGTGAAGGGATCCGCTTTGCTCGAGCTGGGAAACGTCAGCCCCAGCAGGCTTTCCAGTGATGGCGCAGGTCTGCGTCTTAATTGCAGTTTGATCTTCTTTCTCTCCCTCCTTAGGTTCTAAAGTTAGGTTAATTCTACATGTTTCTTGTTTTGCACTGTAAACGTTTGTAGCTATAATGCTGCCCTTTTGCACTGCCTTTGCTTGTGTCCCAGAAGTTTTTTCATTTTCATTCATCTCTATTTTCCATTTCTCTTATGATTTCTTCTTTGATCTATCCTGTGTTTGAGAATGTATAAATGATTGATTTTTTTTCTCTTTGAAATAAAATGAATTTGAAAAAGAAATAAAAGAATGTGTAAATGCTGGTGGGGATGTGGGCGAAGAGGAATGCTTCTACATCACTGGCAGGATGGTTATTTACATAAATAACCACTGTGGAAATAAATGTAGAGGCTTCAAAAACTGAAAATGTAAATACCATTTGGTTCAGCTATACTATTCCAGATACTGTATAGTCTCAAAAAAAATTAAGACAGCACATTAAATGGGTACATGCATACTCATGCTTATTGTAGCGTAATTCACAGTAGCTAAGCTACAGATGAATAGATAAAGAAAATGTGGTACAGCTACACAGTGGAATATTATTCAGCCATAAGAAGAATGAAATCATGTCCTCTGCAGGAAAATGGATGGAACTGGAGACCATCCTGTTAAGCAAAATAAGCCAGACCCAGAAAGTTAAATACTGAGGTGGGGGGAGGGAGAGAGATTACAGGAAAGTAGAAGGCAGACCTTTGAGGAAGAAGATGAAGAGAGAGGAGAAAAGGGAAATGGGAGTAATGAGGGAAAAATAATTAAGATACATTATATACATGTATCGATGTACCAGAATGACTCTCATTATTTTGTCTTGCAGTGTATATTAATAAAAATACCATTAAAAAAGAATGTGTTAGCCGGGTGTGCTGGTGCACACCTGTAATCCTGGCACTCAGAAGGCTGAGGCAGAAGGATTGCTGTGAGTTTGAGGCCAACTTGGGCCATGAAGTGAGTTCAAGGCCAGCCTGAACTGCATAGTGAGACCCTGTCTCAAAAAGACCAAAAAAAAGTGCTGATTTCCACAAAGTTAAACATTTTCCAGTTTTCTTAATGTTTCTAACTTCATCCTCTTGCACTCAGAAAAGATACTGGATATGATATCTCTTAAAATTGATTGAGACTTAATTTGTGGCTTAACAGATGGTATAACCTGGAAAATACCTGCACGCACTGAGAAGAACGTGTACACTGTTGCTGTTCGGCAGCATCTTCCGGATGTGCCTGTCGGCCTCGGGCGTTTTGTTGCTTTCCTGTTCTGTTTCCTGGCCTATCTTCTGCCTAGCTGCAGACCCATTATTGAGAGGGAGGCACTGAAGCCCATAACCATGGTTGTAAAGCTATTGATTTTCCCTTTCAGTGTTTGCTTCGTATACTTTTGTGACCTATTGTTAGATATGGAAATATCTCGTTTTCTTCCTGTATTAAACCTTTTAAAAACACACAATGTCTTTCCTGGTCTTTTGTAAACTTATGTGATGGAAACGCTATCTTTTGCCTGATATCAGTATAACCACACTACCTTCTTCAGGTTACTACTAAATCTTTTTTCTGCATCCTTCCACTTCCTGTCTATTTGTGTTTTGGGGTACAAAGTGCATCTCTTGTAGACAGCATATAGTTTGATCATTCTTTTTATTTCCCACTCTGCCAGTCTCCACTTTTTGAGTGTGAGGTTTAATCCATTTACATTTAAAGTAATTGCTGATTACAAGGGACTTATTTCCACTATTTTCTGTTTGTTCTCTAAATGTCTTACAGTTTTCTAGTCCCTGCATCACTATCTTCTTTGGTGTGTAATTCATTTCAGGTAGGAAAATGTTCAAATTCTTTTCTCATTTGTTTTTGTGTATATTCTGTCCCCACTTTCTTTGTGGTTGTCATGGGGTGCTCGGGTCATAGTGCTGTGGACTGAATTTGCACCAGCTTCACCTCAAGAGCTTTCAAAACCTCTGCTCTTTCACAGTTCCAGCCCGTCCCTCTCATTTGCTGATGTCGCAAAATTGCACTTTATACGTTGCATAGTCAAAACTAGTAATTCTTTTAAGAACTAAAAGAAAAACTGACAACTCAGTTATTTTTTTAAGTCCATTTGTCTCTTAAATTGTAAACAATACGTGTAGCTACAAATCAAAGGTACAACATTAGTCTTTAGACTAATACAGTGGCACCTCAGTTCACAAACACTTTCGTTTGTGAACAGTTTGTTTGCAAACAAAAGAGTTTGGCAAAAGTTTGTTTTTGTTTGCAAACGTTACACTGAGTGATAAACATGATCATGGCCATCTTTCCTGCACAAACACAAACATGGCCAGCTTTTCCAAAATCATGGAACAAATTAAGTTCGTGAAGTGATGTACCACTATACCTTAATGAATTCATTTCTTAAATCACATAGGAAACAAAAAATGGAATTGTAAGCAACTGTTATAGTAACACTAGCTTTTACAATTAAAATTATAATTGTTCATGCATTTACCCTTATTAAGGTCTTTGTTTCTTCATATAGCCTCTAGTTGCAACCTTGTATCTTCATTCCAACCCTGAACTCTTCTTGTAGGACAATTCTAGCTATACACAAAACTCCCTCAGCTTTTATTTATCTGGAAATGTCATTTCTGAAGGACAGTTTTTCTGGATATAGAATTCTTGGTTGACAGGTTTTGTTTTTGCTTGTTTGGACATTTTGAATGTATTAGCCCACTGCTTCTGGACTCCAAAGTTTCTAATGAAAATCTTTGGTAATCTTATTAAGCATCCCTTGTATGTGACAAGTCACTCTTCTCATGCTCCTTCAACATTCCTTCTTTGGCTTTGACTTTGAAGTTTGGTCATAACATGTTTCTGTGTGAATCTCTTTGAGCTCATGTCTCTCAGGGTTCACTGAGCTTTTCCAAATTTATGGTCATATCTCACCAATTTGAGGGCTTTCAGTCATTATTTCAAGTATTTCCCTCTGCCTCTTCATCTCTTTCTTCTCTCCTCCTGAGACTTCCACAATATCTAAGTCGGTTGGCTCAATGGTATCCCCAAAGCCCCTTAGACTTTCTCTTCCCTTCAATCATTTTTCTTTTTGTCCCTCTTACTAAATAATTTCCACTGTCTTATCCTTGATTCATTAATTCTTTACTCTGCCTGTTCAAATATGCCTTTTAATCATTGTACTAAATTTTTCCTTCCAGTTAAGGTACTTTCAACTCCAGAATTTCCTTTTGGTTTCCATTTTGGTTTCCTTTGTTGACATTTTCATTATGTTCATACATCACTTTCTTGACTTTCTCTACATCTTCCTTTAATTCTGTTGGAAATCTTGAAAAGAGTTGCTTTAAAGTTCTTGTCTACCTGGGTAGAGGAAAGGTGAAAAGAAAGAAGGGAAAAGATTATACACACACACACACACACACACATATATATACAAGATAGAGAACTGTGCTACTAATCTCTATTAGATCATCAGAAAGAACAATTTGTGCTTTCATTGTTTGATTGCTTGATCATTTTGTTCATGCCTCTATCTTGTAATCTGAACAACCACTTTGAAGATAACAATACTCAATATATTTACCAGTGTTAATCTCCTAGTATTTTTTTTGAAATTCTGTATCATTGTTTTTACTTTTTTCATTTTAAAGTAATAAATAAATAAAGTTCTTGTCTAGTAGATCTACTACCATATCTTTTTCAGAGAATTTCTGTTATTTTCTATTCCTGTGAATTAGCCATATTTTCCTGCTTCTTTGTATACCTTGAATGTTTTTGCTGAAAGGTTGAACATCTGGAAATAAGATTTTCCCCCTCCCTGGGGATTGCTGGGGTTTGTTATTGTTTCTGCTTTGTTTTTTGCTGATTTTTCTTGTTTTTGTTTATTTTCATTATTGGAGGCTGTTTCTGTGCCAAGGATCAGCTGAGATATAAATGTAAGGTCTTCACAAGTCTTTTTTGAGCCTTTCTTTGGGCACGTGTGGCTACGTTATAATTTTCTCTGTATAGGCAGTTGCATTTGAATGTCTTAGTCTTTAATGTTTGTCCACCAAAGTAGACAAAGAGAAAAGTGAAGAGAGGTGGGAAAGGGCACCTCTGAGTCCCTGGGAGGCACTTCTGTTGGAGAGGAGGGCTTCGACCCCAGAGGCAGGTGCCGCAGCCCCTTCGCCTGCAGTTCTGGGGTCAGAAGCGGTCATCTGTAAGCACAGCATGCAGCCCCGATGTTTGGAGGGAGGGGTGCTTTATGCCCCTCCTGATATTACAAGTTGCGTATAAGCTGCTCTTAGCAAAACACGACTGCTTGCCATGGAGTAGGAGATGGGTAGCTGGAATTGGTCAAAATAGACTGCAATTTACCATCCAAGCCTTCCAGGGGTCCCACTTTACACCAACACAGTTCCGGGGCGGGACTGTGCCCGTGCAGCTGTCTCCAGGGGCAGACACACTCCTGGTGCTGCCCGCACTGCCATCGCCACAGAATCCCCCCCTCCAACTCTTCTGTTTCGTTTTACATGATTTCTACTGACCGATTCTCAAGTCCCCTAATCTTCCCCTCTGCAGTGTCCAACACCCGTGAACACCACTCAGTGCAGCTTTCATCGCACACACTCTTGTTTCATCTTCAGACTTGGTTTGCATCATCTGCATCTTCTGGGTCTCTACTTAACCTTTCAAACACACAGAGCACAGTCACGGTAACTTGTACAGGAACTGCCCTGGGTGCAGTTCTAACACTTGTGTCAGTTCTGGGCTGGTCGTTCTTCTCATGATGGGCTGTATTCTTCTCCTGGCTTGCATATCTGGTAATTGTCACCTACAAGACAAATTTTGTGAATTTTACTTAATTCCACATTAGACTTCTCTGATTCATATAAATAGTCTCCAGTTGTTCTTTAGGATGCTGTCGAGTTCCTCAGAAACACCGTGGTCCTTTTCGGTCTTCTATTTAAGATTTAGTAGACTAGAACACTAGGTAGCCTGGGAGTAATTACTTTCCGCTACTGAGATGAAACTCTTCTAGGAACTCTTCCCAGTTGTATCTCTGAGGTTTTCCCGTAGGGCTGGGGAGGAGAATGCAGTCCGGAGCCCGAGGTCAGCAGAACTCTTGCTTCTGGATGGTTCCTCCCCCGGCCTCCCACGCACGCTGATCACAGCAAAGCTAAACACACAGGAAGCCCACACAGCTCTCTCCTCGCCAACTGTCTGTCCTGACAACACTAGGAAGCACCCCTTCCCCACCACCGGACTCCCACTCCCTCTCTTCCACACACAGTCCCCAAGCTCCCCCCACGATGTGCTCCCCTCTTCTATTCCTAATCTCTCAGGAATCATTACCATTTGTCACCTGATGGTCTGTTACAAAACCACTGCTTTGTGCATTTTATCCATCCTTTCGGGGAGTCCGGTGGTAGGGTGTATCTGATTCGTGTTTCTCCACGTTGGTTACAAGTGGCAGTCTCTAGCCATTCATATTCAATGTAATCACTGATGTATTTAGGCTGGAATATACCAGTAATCGCTGACACATTTGAGTTTATCAAGTTCTCCACATGCTGCCACCCGAGAGACGTTTCTGTTTCCCTCCTGTGCTATCTACTTATGGATGAACCATTTTTTTTTATTATTCCGTATTTTTATTCTGTGAGCCTGCCACATACAATCTTTTATTCCTTTAGTAGTTACCAGAAAGGTTATAACATGCTTCTGGGACTTATCAAAATCTAACATTAAATGATGCTTTTATGAACAATATAAAATCTTAGAATAATTGGCTCTAACCTCTCACAAATTGCAGCCCAGTGTCACCTGCATATTTTTAACACAAGATGTGGCTGTCCTGTACTATGAATGTGATTTAGGTTTGCCATTTTAGCTTCCTTTATACCCAACTGCCTCTCTAACCTTTCACCTGTGTTCACCGTTTTGCCTGAAAATAATACCATTTAGCATTTTTTTTTAGTGTGATTATTCTCACAGCAATCTGTTTTTGTCTGTGAAAATAACTTTACTTAATCCTTAAGGGCATTTTCTTTGCATGGAAAATCCTAGCTTCAGAGGCTATTTTTCTTGCAGTACTTTAAAGACATTTTTCGAACGCCTTTGACTGCCTTTATTTCTGCTCAATGTCAGCCGTGACTGGGAAGGAGGTGGGGAGGAGGTGGGAATCCAGGGCACACAAAGTAGGCTTCGAAAGCTCCCTGGCTTTGGGTGGGGACCAGGGGGCTTGCTGTAAGTGTGACCCAGAAGCACCCCTACCTTTTCAGGGTGCAGAAGTAAAGCTCTCTTTTTAATCACCTTCCAGCCTGCCAGTGGTTTAAGGCAGGCGTGGAGTTCTGGCGCCCCCTGGTGTTTGGCAGAGCAAACACACAGCACATCTGCCGCCGGAAGACCTGCATCTGGAAGCATCGCTACACTGTGGATAAGGTCTGTTAGGCGATAAACACACACGGTGACAAGATACAAGTTGTGAAAAGATAAAACGGGACAGTAACAACCCTGTGGGCACCCAGACGTTGAAATTACCACGCACAGATCTCAAAACAAATGTGTTCTTTGTTTATGGAGATAACAGGCGAGACTGAGGATTCAGGCAGAGGTCTGAAAGCAAGAAAAAGAAGGAAGCAGAATTGCTTCCTGTGCCTGTGAAGAACAGAGCAAACTCTCCTGGTCTCACTACCCCAAGCCTTTATTCAGTTCAGACTGCTACAGCAAGGGCCATAGACCGAGGCTTAAATAAGAGACATATACTTCTTCCAGTTCTGAAGGCTGAATGTCCAAAATCAAGGTGCAGCAGATCCCTTTCCTGCTGCTGACCTTTCTACTTTGCAGATGGCCAGGTCCTGCCAGAGAGACATGGCCCGAGAGCGGGGGCTGGCTCCCCCTTCTCCTGGACAGAACGACCCTGTAGTGGGTGACCTCCTCCAACCACAGCCAACCTGCCACCCGCGGGATTGTTATTTGATTTTAATGTGATTATTTTAAAAGCATCTTTAAAGGAGATTTTCTTATGTCTATATGTGAAGTATATTAGATATTTTATATGCAGCACAGATAATTCCTCTTCCCTCAATGCGGCTCAGGCAAGCCGAAAGGCTGGATATCCGAGGGGGGCTTCGACATAGCAATCACAGAGGAACACAAACATCTGGCCCACAGCAGCGTTCTGCTTCAGCTGCCACGGCTGTCACCGGTTCCACAGGGACCTCGCCTGATTCCACACAGGTGTCACTCCGCAGCATTTCATCCCAAGCCCACGCTGGACCCCGTTTGTCCCCAACCCAGGCTTCCTGGTTACCATGGGGACATGCAAAGTCCCAAGACTCACACGCCACTCACGTATGTCCCAGGGAATTAATACCGCGTGGGCGGCACGTTGGTAAGTGTGATTTGGGTGCTGACTGGTAAACAAATTATTCCCCAGTCCTCCTGCTGAACAGAGTGTGCTGACGGTCGCCTGCTCTGGAGGCGCTCAGATGCATTTATGAGAACAAGGGATCAGTCAGCCCCGGCGCTGTCATGTTCTGTGTCACTCTGCTTCTCCTCACTCCTGACTCCCTAGACTTCACGCCCCAGCAAAACAGAAGCACTCAGCCAGGGGCCATGGCACATACCTGGAATCCCAGCACATGGGGAGGCAGAGGGGGGAGAATCACAAGTTCAAGCCTAGCCTGGGCAACTTAGCAATTTAGCGAGACCTTGTCTCAAAATTAAAAAAGATTGAAACATGGCCTGAGGATATAGCTCAGTGCAAATCCCTAGCATGGCAACATTTGATGAATGAATGAATGAATGAATGAATGAAACAGAAGTGCTAACCCTTGGCCTCACACTCTGCTGTCTACTAATTTGCTTCTTGTGGATACTGTAGCAAAGTACTACAAGTTAAGGAGCTTAAAACAAGTGAAAAATTGTTGACTCACAGCTCTGGAAGCCAGAAGCCTGAAACCAAGGTGGCAGCCAGGCCACACGCCCGCTAAGGGCTCAGTCCTTCCCACCTCTTCGGGCTCCTGGTGGCCCCAGGCGATCCTCAGCTTGTGGCCACAGTGCCCCAGTCTCTGCCTCCGTCTGTACTTGGTGTCCCCAGCCATATGGGATTAGGACCCACCATGATGACCTGATAGTCACTTAATGACCTCTGCAAAGACCCTGCTTCCAGACAAGGTGGCATGGTGAAGCTCTGGGACTCAGCTCAGGGTGGGAGACCAGTCAGTACAAACCACTAAAGAGCCTTAGGTAGGACAGCGACAGAGTAAGACTTCCAGACCTGAGCAATGACGAGGCACCTGAAACAGCAAACTCAAGCGGTGGGCTTGAAAGCAAATTCAATGGAGCCGACAGTGGATTGGGAGAGCACATCCAGAATGAAACCCACAGAAGTAAGAGGATGGGGCGGAGGTGACAGAAACGATGCTAAAAGAAATAGAAGACAGAAAAAGAAGGTCCAAGGTACACAGCGAGCTCCCTTAGGTCTGCAAAGAAAACACACACATAAAAGGACAAAACGGTGACAGAACTCAGCCTAGTCACGGAGCGGAGATCGTGCCCTAGAATTTACCCAAAAGGTCAAAAGGGACCAAGCACAGAGTTAAGAAACTTTGAAGACCCAAGCAGAAAAAGTAAAAGAAATACACACCTGAATATACTGTGGTTTAAAAAAGGAGGGGGAGAAAGAGAAAATATCAAACATGGATTGTAAAAAGCGTGTCATTTTCCAAAACAGCACTGTGAAGTCTCAGCCCTACCGGAGCAAACCAGCAAGCCCCTCGAGTGTGGCCCACTGTTCTGCGCTGTCTGTCTAGTCCCCAAGGCCTTCATGTAGATTGTTTTTAATACAGCTTTTCCTGCTGTCTTCAGAAGAAGACCTTGAGTGTTCGCTTCTCACTAACCATGTTTGGTTTCAAACAAGATACTCACCTTGACAACTGTGCAGACGACCGGGACCAGGTACAGCGGGGAACTGGGCAAAACCGGCTCCAGCCGCAAAGGGTGCTGCACGGGCCGCCCTCCACCTGCAGACCTGGCCACCTCACTGTGATGTGGTGCCCTCACCCAATTCCTGCCCGCTGGGACCATCCCGGCCTGGTTCCTCTGACCCAGACTACAGGCAGCCCAGGGGAGGATCAAAGGACGGGACCCCTCATCTCTGAGATGGGCCCAACCCCTTACCCCAGAAAAAAACCCTCATTAAGGGGAAAGTTCCTCACCTTTCTCCCCTTCCTCTTAAAGGGATTCTTGGCCTTTGCACAGATGGAAAGCCAATTTGTGAGTTATTCTTCCTGGCCTCCAGAGAATAAACTTTCCTCCGCTACACAATTAGTTCTTGGTTTTGTTATTAGTTCCATAATTCCAAGATGGAGACTCCAGTATGTATCAGATGTTGGCAACCATTCCAAAAACAAAAATAAAGAAATAAGTTCTTTTTTCCTTGAGACGGATAGGGAAAAAATAAATAAAACATTGAAACATTAAATCAAATATGCATTAAAGTCATGCTATGATCAAGTTGTTTTTGTTCTGAGAAAACAAAGATGTATCAGTACTAAGGCAAAACTGGATAGAATTAGTTAAAGTGACAAATTAGAGAATTAAAAAAAACTAAATTGGAATAGAAGAAAACTTCCTAAACTTAATAGGCTATTTACTGAAGGCCAACAAAAACATCAGCTTAAGCAGTAAAATACCAACAGCGTTTCTATAGCTACCAAGCAGAGAAGGACCACTCGGCGCGGCCCCTGTTCCTTGGCGCGGTTGGCTGGCGGGTGGGGGCTGCTGAGTTACGAAGCTGAAGACAGGGAAGCACAGTTCAGCCTCCGGCACCACTTTGAAGAACCAAACCCTGCATAGAACAAATTCTTGAAGAGGCCTCACGGGCCTCACCAAAGACGGGCTGAGGAAGAGCCACGGGCCGCCGACCGAGCATGACATGCCAGGAGGGCGAGGCGGGCGTCCCGCTGTGGATGTGCGCCAGGGCTGGGCGAGGGACTGAGTCTAGCATCCAGGCTACGGGGGCGGCAGGCCTGCGGGGGGTCTACGGGACCCTGGCTTGGAACCATCTCTTGATTACTGCCAAAGGATGACGCCAGTCATCTCTGGAGGGAATCGTCCCCAGTTCGGGCTGGAAGACTGCCCCCAAGGGAGAGCAGGCAACGAGCTCATCGTAAAAGTCACCAAGTGTTCAAGGAAGCAAAGAAGCCCAGGGGAGAGGAGAACGGACAGCACAGTGTCACGCCCAGGCGTGCCGGCCTGATTGCAGCAGCATCTAGAAAAATGTGTGCAGGTGTGCAAGATGGCGGAGCAGCAGGCACACATACCTGCACACCCATGTGCACACGGCCTGTGTGCACACGTTGCCATGCACCAGCCAGGAACAGGGTGTGAGAGCCTGCTGGACAATCGGCAGCAACACAGGGGCATGAAAGCCACAGCGACACCCGCACACCGGAGAGGTCATGAGACCAGCACTGCAGGAGCCGAGAGGGAAGGAGGGGGCTGCTGGTACAGCCACACAGTGGGGGCCACCCTGGGCCTCGTTGCCCGCTCTGCAAAGGACACCAGTGTCCCTTGTCTCTGAGAATCCAACAGCCACTCCTGCCAGACTCCAGGAGGCGAGGTGCAGAACTGCACACTGCTCCCCCACCTGAGGAGCAGCTCGCTGGATGAGCCCCAGCTCTGGAGCCATAGCCACCCACAAGGGCCCACTCCAGACCTGGACCCGTGGCCGCGGGGAGTGTGCCGCATGGTGCCAGCACAGCTGCACAACACCAGCAAGAGCCCACGTGTCGGATGCCAGCCCAGGCCGCAGCAGCTGGACCAGGCTCCCGCTGCACACACCCGGCGGCCTGGGGGGCTCGGCCCCCAGCCCACAGCCCCTGAGCCTGCACTCCACGCGCACGCAGCGGTGTGGGGCCTGAGCCCTGGAGCCGCAGTCCCGCCCCGAGAGCGCAGGCTTCAGACCTCGGCCTGTGGCTGCTCCAAGGATGCCACTCGCCCGACACGATGCCACCATCACCAAAGAGACCCGAGGGTCTGTCCTCATCCACAACTTCCCCAAAGGGAGAAAGAAAGCGGGAGGCCCTCAGCAGCCACGACCCCCAAAAGCCCCCAGAGCCCTTGCAGCTGTCACAGAAGGCAGGGAAGACCTGCGACTCCATCAGCACAACTCTGCTGTGCCTCATGGTGCCAGAAGAGCTGCTCGCCACCAGCGAGCATCCTCCTAGCCCACTGGTGTTTTTCCCACAGCAAAATGAGGCCACAGAGTCTGCAAGGGGTAACCACTCCTTGAAACATGCAGACCTCAGCCAGTTACGGTGCCACACATCTGGAATCCCAGCGACTCAGACAGAGGCTGAGGCAGGAGGACCACAGGGTTAAGGCCAGCCTGGGCAACTTAGTGAGATTCTGTCTCAAAATAAAGTTTTCAAAAGGATGGGGGATGTTAACTCAGCACTCTCCAGTCCACAGAAGAAGAGAAGAAAAGAAAAATGAAAATGTGCAGCCATCAACAAACAGCAAGAGAAAGAGTGAAAACCAAAAATACATCAACTGCAAAAGAACAGTGAATTGCCAGGAGCTGATTCCGAGCAAACAGAGACCTGAAAAGTGGCGAAGATCTCAGAACAGTTGTTTCAAAGACACTCAGCAAACTTCAATATTCAAACACGGTTCAATGAAGCGAGGAAAATAAACAGCCCAAATCAGAGCATTAACACAGACCCTGACATCACAGTCAGCCCTGAAGGTCGGGGCGTTCCACGCTCACAGATGCAGCCAGCCAGGGCCCCAAGCCGGCCTTCGGAGCTGTGCCCTGAACATGCGCGGACACAGACTGTCCCCTGAACCACGCAGGACGGCAGCTGCTCACCTCGCATTCACAGCATGTTGGTGTGATGGGCAATCTAGAGACGATTTAAAATATACAGCAGAAGCGGGGCCACGGGGAAAGGGTAGTAATTGTGGGGTGAGGGGACGGAGATGGAGATGGAGATAAAATAAGCAACCTAACATTACGTCTCAAAGGACCGAAAAGGAACAAACTATACCCTAAGAGAGTAGAAGGAAGGAAATAACAGAAATCAGAGCAGAAATAAGTGAAATAGATAGAGACTAGAAAAGCAATAGAAAAAGAAATCCATGAAACTAAGAGTGAGGCTTTTGAAAAGATAAATAAAATTGACAAACCATTAGCTAAACTAAGAAAAAGGGATACAAAATCAACACACAAAAATCAATATCACTCCTGTACAAAATCAACACACAAAAATCAAAAGCATTCCTGTACAAAATCAACACACAAAAGTCAATAGTGGTCCTGTACACTAGTAATGAGCCCACTGAGAAAGAAACCAAGAAAACAACTCCATTCACAATAGCTTTGAAAACATTAAATACCTCAGAATCAATCTATCTGAGGAAGTGAAAGACCTCTAAAATGGAAATTATGTAATTCTGAAGAAAGAAATTGAAGAGGACATTAGTAAATGGAAAGATGTCTCTTGTTCTCAGATCAGCAGAACTAATATTTGAAAATGGCTATATTACCAAAAGCAATCTATGGGTTTAATGCAATCCCTACTCAAATACCAGCACAGAACTAGAAAAAAAATCCTAAAATTCTTATGAATCAGAAAAGATCCAGAATAGCCAAAGCGGCACTGTGCAAAAGAAAGGAAGCTGGCGGTATCACAATACCTAGCTTCAAGTCATACTGCACATAGAAACAAAAAGCCATAGAAACAAAAGCAACAGGACCTGGGCCCAGCACAACTGTGCAGACCAGTGGAACAGGACGGAAGACACAGAAAACCCTCAGCTCCTACAGCCACCTAATTCTTGACAAAGGGACCGAATGCACGTTACACTGCGAGAAAGTCTCTTTCCAGCCAGTGCTGGAGAAAACCACACACCCACTTGCAGAAGATTAAAACTAGATCCTTAGCTCTCACCCAGCAGTCGGATCAAAATGGGTCAAAGACCTCGATATAAAACGACGAATTTGAAACTGCTGGAAGATAACAGAGGAGAAACACATCAAGCCACAGGCACAGGCAAAGACCTCCTGAGTAGGACTCCAACAGCATAGGAAAATAATATCAAGAAGCAACTAAAGGAATTGCATCAAATTTAAAAAGCTCCTGCATAGTAAAGGAAGCAATCAATAAAGTGAAAAGACAAGCTACAGAAAGGGAAAGAAATTTCACTAGCTAGTCCTTTGATAGAGGACTGATATTTAGAATATATATAGAACTCAAAAAATTAAACTGAAGAAAAAAATGACTCAGTCAAAAATTGGCAAATAAACTGAGTAGACAATTCTCAAAAGAGCATGTACAAATAGCCAGTATGTGGATGAAAATCTGTTCAGTATCTTTAGGCATTAGAGAAATGCAAATCAAAACAACTTTCAGATTCCATCTTACCCCAATCAAAATGACCATCACCAAGAATACGAAACCAGTGGGTGCCAGTGAGCACACCAGGGAAAAGTAGTCCCCCAACATTGCTGATATGACCTTGAATTAGTAGGACCACTGTGGAAATGCCTCAAAAAATGAAAAATAAAGATTCCACTTGACCAGCTACCCCACTCCTGGGCGTATTCCTGAAAGAGTGAAAGCCATCATACTGTAGTGCTGCACGCATGCCGTGTTAATGGTAGCACGATTCACAGTAGCTAAGCTGTGGAAACATATTGGATACCTGTCAGCTTATGAATGGGTAATACGCATACACAATGGAATATTATTCATCCATAAAGAAAATGAAATCACAGCATTTGCAGGAAAACAGATGGAACTCGAGACCACCATTCTAAGGCAAATCAGACTCAGAAAGTTAAATATTCCATGTTTTCTCTTATATGAGAAACCTAAACTATAAACTGATAAATAAATAAAACAAATGAGAAATGATGTGGCTCTAGAAGGCAGCCTCTTGGAGATGGGGGACGGGACTCTGGGTAACAAGAGACACAGAGTGAAGGGATTACTTCAGTCCCTCTCTCACCACTGGGACACAATACCTGACACCCTCAAATTAAAGGAAAAGAAGCTTGTTTTGGCTCATGATCTGTACACGACTGAGTCCACAGTTCCAGAGCAGAGGCGCCATGCTGGCCTCAGAGCTAAGCTGCTCGCTTCCGGGAGGTCCAGAAGCAGTCAAAGGGAGGAGCCAGGAAAGGAGATAAAGCTCTTCCGGGTCATGCCCACAATGACCTGCCTCTGCCAGCCAGGACTCTGCTGCGGCTGCGAGTCAGTTCTGGTGCCCCTGTGATCCAATCACATTCTAAATCTAATGAGGCTGTAGGGGGACATCTAGATATAAATCATAAGGGGACTGAAAATGATCGAGATGTATTACATGCATGTGCAAATCCCCCAACACAAACATCAATCTTCTGTGCTACAAATATACACTAGTAAGAAAATTCAGATAAGAAAAGGAAAACCATAAATATCATTACTGTCAATAGTTTAGTTCCTAATAATTTGACTATATAGCTATATTTATGATAAATAACACCGTATTTTATTTTTAAAAAAGATAAAGATTCAGATAAATTAAATAAGAATGAAAGAAAGACATTAAGCTAATACCACAGAAATACAAAGGATCACAAGAAATTACTTTGAGAATTATATGTGAACAAATGGGATAACCTAGACAATGAATAAATTCCTCGGTGCATACAACGTGCCAGGACTGAATCATGAAAGAACAGAAAACCTAAACGAAACAGGAAGGTGTTTAAATCAATAAATGAAAATTTTCCACCAGAAAAAAAAGACAAGAACCTGATTATTCACTGCTAAATTGTACCGAACATTTAACAAATAACTAATATCAACCTCCTCAAACTCTCCTAGAGGGGGGAGTACTCCCAAACTCATCTTACCGCGCCAGCATTGTCCTGATACCAAAGCCAAAAAACACTACAAGAAAAGAAAATTGCAGGCCAATGTCATTGCTAAACACAATACTAGCAACACCTTCAACTGTGTATTAAAGGTTCGTGCACCACAATCAAGTGGGATTTATCACTGGAATGTGGGTATGATACAAATAAGCAGATCCATCAACGTGCTGCATCACAGTGAGAG
Organism: Dasyprocta punctata; assembly: GCA_004363535.1. NCBI lineage: Eukaryota > Metazoa > Chordata > Mammalia > Rodentia > Dasyproctidae > Dasyprocta > Dasyprocta punctata. The sequence goes on along the minus strand of RJWM01019201.1, from coordinate 16,945 downwards.
AACAAAGGACAAACCTCGTATGAGCATCTCAACAGGCACAAAAAGGGCATCTGAAGAAATTCAACATCATTTTATCGTGAAAAATTCTTAGCATATCAGGTGCCTAAGGAATGCACCTCAACACAGTAAAGCTCATTGATGACAGATCTGTAACTGACATCATTCTCAGCAGCAGAATGGCAAAAATTGTTTTCTGAGCTTAGGAAAAGGACAAACATGGTCGCTCTAAACACTTTTACTCCACTTGGTACTGGAAGTCCTAGCCAGAGCAACTAGGTAAGAGAGACAATTCAATGATCAATTGAAGTAAATTGTCTATTAGCAGGTTACATGATCTTAAATACAGAAAGCTCTAACAGTGCCACCAAAGAGCTGGTAGAACCAATAAACTAACTCAGTAAAGTTGCAGAACACAAAATCAACATATAAAAATCAGTAACATGTCTATACCCTAACAACAAACAATTTGAAAAAGAAACCTATAAAATAATCCTTTTATATAGCTACAAAAAAATACTTAGGAATAAACAACCAACAAAGTGAATGAACTCTACACCAAAAGCTATAAAATACTGCTGAAAGTAATAGAAGACACTAATATATGGCAATATATTCCATGTTTGTGAATTGAATGAATTAATATTGTTAAAATATCCATACTACACAAAACAATCTACAGATTCAATACAATTCCTATCAAACTCATGGTATTTTCACATATATATAAAAAACACTCAAATTTATATAGAACCACAAAAGATGCCAAGTAGCTAAAGCAACTGAGCAAAAAGAACGAAGTTGTAAGCATAATACTACCTGATTTCAAAAGCTACTGCAAGGCTATAGCAATCAAACATCACAGTATTGGCATTAGAGCAGATATACAGATTAACAGAATGATAGATAGCTCATAAACAAATCCATGGATTCGTGGTCAACTGATTTTCAACAAAGATGCCAAGAACAATTAGCAGAGAATTGATAGTCTTAATAATCAGTGGTGGGAAATGCATATCCATATGCAGAACAATGAAATTAGCCTCTCATCTCATACTGTATACAAAAGTTAGTTTGAGTGGATTATTAAATCTTAAATTTAAGAACTGAAATTGTAAAACTACTAGGAGAAAACACAGGAGGAAAGCGACGTGACATTGTCAGAGCAATGATTTTTTGTATATTTCCTGCTACTGGAACAACTCAACACTCACAAGTTAAAGGAGAGGCTTAATTTGGCTCATGGTTTAATGTGGACCACAGCTGGCTGACTCCAAAGCAGGAGCATCATCATAGTAGAAGGGGTGGGAACCAATTCTCTTGGGAGCCCTTCTCAAGCAGGAGTTCCAGGGTTCTTCTCCTCAAATGAAAAGCTGACACTGCACCACTGGTCCTGTGATAATTGGGGGTCTTACTGATTTCTGAGATGTTCTCAAGGCATTTTTCTTCTTATCTCTGTTCAAAATATTTGGCTTCTTTTTAATTGTACAAATTTCTTTAGCAACCACACTTTGACCTCAACTATATGGCGCTTTTTTTCTAGTCAAAATCTAAATTTTATAAATCTTTCTGTTCTGCTTTATGCTCTGCCTTGAAATTTCCTCCAGCAGATCAGTTAGCCCGCCATTCCTAAACTCAGACTTCTGCAAAGTCTCAATACACGGATGAAGTCCAAATAAGTTCTTTGCCAGAATGTAACATAAATAGCCTCTAGTGGAATTCCATGAGTCTGAAACCTCCCAAGCCTGACCTTTCCTGTCTGCATTCCTATTAGCATTCTGGTCTTCCATGCTCTGGCAAGAATAGCCATCAACCTCCGCTTAGGGGAGTCTCAGTAAGGCTTCTCTAGCCTGTAACTTCAAACCTTTCCAATCGTTACACACAAACCAATTCCAAAGGCTTCTGAACTACATGGTCAGTTATAGTCACAGCAACGGCCTCAGTTCTCTGTTACCAAGTTTATGTATTAATCAGCTTTCCCATTGTTGGGGAAAAAACACCTGACACTCATGACTTAAAGGAGGGCAGATTTAATCTGGCTCACAGTTCAGAGGTTCCAGTCTATGGCTGGCTGGTTTCAAGGCAAGAGCATCACAGCAAAGGGCGACATTAGAACAAGACCTGTCTCACAGTGGCCAGGAATCAGAGCTCAGGAAAAGGGCACTAGCAAGAAATATACCCTCCCAAGCCATGCCCCAGTGACCCGCCACCCCCAGTGGGACTCCACAGAGTCCTAGCAGTGCATTCAGTTATAAACATCAGTGGATGAACCCCAACACATGTCATGGCCCCATGATTCCATCACCTCTCCAGGAATCACTGAACCCAGTCAAGTTGACAACTGAGATTCACTGGCACAGACCAGGCCACAAAAGCACAGGCAACCAAGAGAAAGATCAGTGCCTCCCAAGAACTCGCCATGCTGGGTCAGGGAGGATGCAATCAGAAGACAACTAGCCTGCCTTCCTGGTAAGTGGCACAATGGGTTCCAGGAAGAGAAAAGTCAGCGCCTCCCGTGAGCCTACTGGTGCACGAGCTGAGAATCAACCCCCTCCCCCCCATAAGCAACCTGCTGGTTCCGAGAACAGGCTTAGTTGATAGTAACTAAGGTACATAAAGCAACTAAATGCTTGTATTGTTTGGTCGATTATGCAGTTCTGGGGCCAGCAGCCTGAGCATCTCTTGGGAAGATGACAATATGCAATGTAGCAAATATGGGGGATTTCCTTCTATCTTGTCTTTGAAATCCAATATTGTTCTCACTGTTTTTGCTTTATTCTGATTAATTGTTTTGCTTTGTTCAATATTCTGTTTTGATTGGCTTTATTCTGTTTTGTTTTTGGTTTGATTTTGCTATACCTGATGAAACAGACAACTATCGTGAAGATAACAAGATGCACTATAGTAGCTATTGTTTTTCTAGTATCCTGCTATGAAGTTCTGTACCAATTCTACTGCTTTGTTTTGATTGACTTCACTCTGTTTTGTTTTGTTGGATTTTACTATCTTTAAAATAAAATTAAAAGAAAAAAAAAGCACAGGCAACCAAGGCAAAAATTAACATGTCAGACTATCTCAAACTAAAAAGCTTCCACACAGCATAGGAAACAATCAGCAGAAGGGAAAGATACCCACCAGAATAGGGGCATCCAATGACAAACCGCACATGTGCTAAAGGATTTATATCCAAAGTATGCACTGTGTAATCTAAAAATATGGCGGGTGCTTCTTTAAATGTTTGAATTGTTAGAAAAGACACATTGCCATTAACCCCCATTATAATACCCCCACACACACAGCCTTCGCACACGTTTATGTCATGGTCCTTACCACCTTCCAAAGCAGCTCTGGAAGTCTTCTTCCTGAGTGTCTTTTCATGGCTGCCTCAACATCCTGAATCTTTTCAAAACATTTACAGCAATTTCTGTAGAGCAAAAGCATTACAATGTGTCCTCATCCTCCTTATTCGTTGGTGATGAAACCGTATGGCTTCTGGTTCTTCCCCAAAGTCAAAATGAAAAGGGAAATTTTTTTTAATCAACTCTGAACGTCAAGGCAGCCATGATAGCACAACTAAAGACTTAAAAGGACTCAGAAAGGGGCAAGAACAACAGGACGGTAGGCTCAGGCACAGGGTAGTATTTTGGAGGGAATTGATGACAATGGGTCTTTTACTGTAATACATTGTAATATAAATATTCACCATATATTTTGTCACACCTTATATAAGGAGCACAAACCATCCAATAGTAAGAAAGCAAATAACCGAATTACAAACGGGCAGTGGACTTAGTCTTTCCCCAAAAGAAGCCGTACAAATGGCCAACTCGTATATGAAAAAAATGCTCAACATCGCAAATCACTAGAGAAATGCAAATTAGAACCACAGTGAGATATCAATTCACACCTATCAGAGCTGCTATTATCAAAAAGATGAAAGATAACATGGGTTGGCAGAGATGCGGAGAAAAGGAAATGTTGGCACGCTGTTTGTGGGAATGTAAATTAGTACAGCTATTATGGAAAACAGGATGGAGTTTCTTTTAAAAATTGAAAATAGAACTATTATGTTATCCAGCAGTTCCACCTCTGGGCATTCAAAGGCTATGCAATCAGTCCGTCCTGCCACGTCCACTGCAGCAGGGTCCACAATAGCAGGATGTGGCATTGATCCGAGTGAGGGGCTTCTCAGGAAAGGACGCCAGCGAACTCGTCTGTAAGAAATCATGGGTTCGGGAAGCCAGAGCTTTGCAACCACCCCTGTGGTCACCAACTCAGAAGAGAACAATCACTGCACATGGAGAGAGGCGGGGGACCGAGGTCCAGCGTGAGCGTCCCGCCCCACGAGTCTCAGACACACTGTTTCCGGCGACTTCTGGGTGTCCTTTCTGTGTGTCAGCCCTACTGACTTTCTGCCCACAGCTGGGGCAAGCCAGAAATGCCTGGGTCTCAGCGTCCCCAAGAGCAGCCTGCCTCAATGACTGACAAAAGTCACCAACTGAGACCCTTCCTAGAGGTCCCAACAGGCTGGGTGTGGGTACTTTTTTGGAGCCAGCTTAGCTACACACCATGTGTTCCCTGGGTCACCCTCCCAGGGTCGCCTCCTCACTCCCCTCTCTAGGGTCCTCAACTCGGGACCAACTTTGGGAGCGATGCAACCAGCGACAGGAGGCACCAGTCTCAGTCCAGGGAAGCAGAACCCGGAGGGATTCTGGAATCTGACCACTAGCAACAAGGCCGTGGGTATGGGTGGGACAGTCATCACCATGACATGTCATGGTGTCACAATCACTAAAGGAGTCACCTGTGACAAACGGAGCAGACACAGGTGAAAGGGTGTGGGAAGTGTCCCTAGCACAGGAGAGATGGAGGGAATGTGGGTTGTTAAATGCAGGAGAGGCATTTGGTTGCTGTTCAGAGCCTTGCTATACTCCAGGGGGATAAAAGTAGCTCAGATCAGCCAAGCACTAATTCAGGGCTCCCATGGTGGTGATGCTTGTACTCCCAGCACCCTGGGAGACTGAGGCAGGAGGACTGCAAGTTCGAGCTCAGCCTGGGCACCCTAGTGACTTAGCAATACTCTGTCTCTAAAAAAGGGATGGGAATGGGCATGTGGGTCAGTGCAAAGGCCCTGGGTTTAATCCCCAATATCATAAAAGAACAAGAGAAGAAGGAGGAGCCAGATGGGCAGCAGCAGCAGGAGGAGGAGGCCGTGACTGCATCTAACCTGACCACGGTCTCCTGCCGTGGAGGGCAGGGCCTGACTGTGAGGGGGGTCACCGAGGAGCCCAAACTCATGGCCCCAGCAAACCTATTGCCACATTCAGGGCTCTATCCAGGTCGTGGGGGGCTCTGAAACCTGGAATAGGGACATAGGACTGGGTGCACTTGACAAATCTGAGTCCCCAGAGCGCCCTGCATGCCCTGTTGAAGGCGCACCCATCCCCGCTGCCTTTGAAAGGACGCTGCCAGCCTCTCCGGGGCCGGGGCCTTGCGGGACAACCCTCACCTTCCCAGAGACGAGCCCCCAACCGCCCTGCAGCTTCCGGTTCCTGGACAGAGCAATGGCAGCACAAATGGAGACCAGTCCCAGGCCCGGGCCTCAGACACCTCCGCTGAACCCTCCTGCCTCACACCTGGGAGGCTAAAACCTAACCCAGCCGGGAGAAGCAAAGCAGGTCGTCCTCCAGGCCGCGCGTGGGGGCCGGAGGCCTGCTAGGAAAGGGCCCCGGGGACAGGCGAAGGCTGAGGACCAGGAGCACGAGTGGGCGGTCACAGCCGCAGCCCCTTCCCCAGGGACGCCTGCCAGGCTGGGCACCACCAGGGCGGATGAGTGCACGTTCAGAAAAGAGAAGTGAGGCGGTCTGTGACCAGCGGCTCTGCGTTAGCAGTGGCTCCGAGAGTTCTCCTCATGGAGGAAAACGCTCCGAACCCCCACAGAAATGGAGACAGGGCTGCGGAGCACCAGACACAGCAATGCGCTGTTAAATCTGCATAAATCAGGGCCAAGCAAAATAGAAATGCTGTGTGAAATTTAAAATATGTGAAGAGTGGAGCCCAGTGACATACGACTGTAATCTCAGCCCCTCAGAAGGCTGAGGCAGGAGAAGCGTGAATTGGCGGCCAGCCTGGACAACATGATGGGACTTTACCTCAAGCATCAATAAATATTAATAAATGAATAAGATAACATACACATAGAAAGGCAATATATTACAATAACGAAGTTAAAAGTCTTCTCAGGGCCAAGAATAATCAACAAAATGAAAGAAATAAAAGTAAAAAGTATATACGCTGTAATCTCTAGGGCAGTGATGGCAAAACTTTTAGATACCGAGTGCCCAAAATGCAATCCAAACCCACTCATCTACTGCAAGGCACCAATACAGCCACTAAACCTGGACACTGAGGTGTTAGTTCAGCAAAAACATCTCATACATTAACATCTTTTGTCTTAAAAGAAAAATACAATAACAGAGCTTTCAATGATGCAAACGTCTTTATTAAAAGGAAAGCGTTTGCACTGGGCAGGTTTTGGGCACTGTTATCCAATGCTCAGCCACTGGGTCGACACTGGGGCGACTGGACTCGTACCCCGACCGAGAGGGCTCTGCATGCTCACTGCAGTGCCAGGGGGATCTTCAAAGACAGCAAGAGAACATAAAACTTACAGGAAAGTAGATACTAATAAAAGAAAATCGAGAAGAGAGGGAAAGTAGGCAGAAAAATAGCATCATTTTAAAAATTGAAACAAGGCCAGAAAAAAAAAAACATTAAAGAGGTGGGTAAAATACAAAAGGAATGGTAATGTCGCAGATAAAAACCTAACTCTATGAGTCATCACAAAAAAGTCATTACTATTGTCAGACAGGATCTTAAAAAGACAAAACCCAAATGTCGATCACTTCAGAAGAAACACACTTTTAAACTGAATAGAAGATCACAAAAAGGTTAAAAGCGATGGAAAGAGGAATCGAGGCGAACATAAGACAAAAGAAGCAGGTGCAACCGTGCTGCCACCAAATGAGGCGCAGTTTAAGACAGGAACAATTGCAGAGGAAAAAAAAGGGCCTTTTGCCAAAGCACAGGTGCTGGTCCACCGGCAATGCGTGACACCATAAATCTAGCACTTCACAACATAGCTTGCGAATGCATTAAATAAAATGCGGCAGAATTAACGGGAAAATAGACAAACCCATTGTCAGGGTATGATATCTTAGAACTTCTATAATTAATAAAGCAAGCAAACTATACATGGTAAAGAGACAAAAGATCCAAACAACAAATCAAGCTTGGCTCAAGCGATATAAGAACTGCACGTTCACTCTGTTAACCGGGCACTGAACAAACGTCTACGGAGATGGATAACGGGGTAAACTGTGCAATGCTATGCAGCAATACAAAGCAGTGAGATGAATCTCAAATTAGCAGTTGTGAGAGAAGAAACCAGACAGGGCAGCCAGAGTCCATAAAACAGGATCCCGAAGCTCAGACGGACAAAACCAATGCGTCACGTGAGACATTTATAGAGTCGCCTCCCACTTCAGTGGGGTTCACGGCCAGAGGGGTCGGTGAGGTTATCCTGGTGACCGCACGCTGGTTACAGAGTGTGCTCATTTAGTGCAAATTCACCAAGGTGCACACTTCTGACCTCTCTAACTTCATGAGGGCAAACTGGAGCGAAGCCTCTTCCGAGGGTGGTGTCCTCCGGCATGCACACGCCCCGGACGGTGCATTAGAAAGGGCAGAACCTTTGGAGAGGGGCCCCGGACGGTGCATTAGAAAGGGCAGGACCTTTGGAGAGGGGCCCCGGACGGTGCATTAGAAAGGGCAGGACCTTTGGAGAGGGGCCCATCATGACAGTGAGCGGCACAGGCGCTAGAACAGGCCTCTCCCTGGTGGGCACCCTCACCCCGCCGAGGCCTCTCCCTGGTGGGCACCCTCACCCGCCGAGGCCTCGCCGTGGACCTGGAACAGGCCTCTCCCTGGAGGGCAACCTCACCCACCGAGGCCTCGCCGTGGACCTGGAAGATCTTAAACTCGGTGCCTTTCTTTTCTCACCTGGTAGTTGTTTAAATCTCCTCAAGTAGTGTCAAAGATTAGATTCAGTGTTCCGAGTCACACTTGGCACGCATTTGTTTATTGGTTAAAAGGTGAGAACTGCCGTTACCAGGGTGTCGGGATCCTGGTTCCTGGTGACGAAGCCTGAAACCCACACAGAAAGAGATAGGAAGCAAGCAAATTTATTTAAAAGATAAAAAGACAAAGAAGCAAGAGATAGAAAGGCAAGAAAGTAAAAGGCACGGAGCCAGGAACACAGAGCGCCTGCCTGCCAGGAGGGGCTCCGAGCAGGACCCCCACGAGGGCTCTTCATCTCGGGTTTTTCAGAGCTTTCGAAGGGAGCTCGGGCCATTGTGTGAGGAGTATACTCTCTACCCTGCAGGAGACTGCAGAATTTTAGGGTTCAGTCTATGTAGTGTTCACGCAGTGTCTGTACCAGGGCCATGTGCCCTTGAGCCAGTGTCCTGTCGGGCCACGCACTGGGGGCTCCCCAACAGCTGAAGGACACCTGGCAGAGGTTTCTGTGAGATCCCCAGGCTCCTGACTCAGCAGACTCCACACTGGGCTTCCTGGCTCCATTTGGGGGCCGCAGTCCTTACTACCTGATAGAACCCCGACTCCTGTCTCACTGAATTCTGACACATTTCTACAACGAGTGCTGGATCTCCCCAACAGCTGGTGAGGCGCCTTCCTTCCCAGCTGCCCAGTAACAGATCCAGAGAGGCAAGTGGCAGGTGGCCGGGCCGCTGGTTCATTCACAGACAATTCACAGACACTGTCAGATGGTGTACGCGCGCCACTGCAGACGAGGCCTGGAGATCCTCGGCCACACAATCAGTCAGCAAAAACTTACACATTTCTGTTGTTTTTTTTAATTTAATACACTTTTTGTTTGTTTCTTTCTTTTTGTTTGGTACCAGGAATTGAACTCAGGACCTCGTGCTTGCCAGGCAGGTACTGTGTCACTGAGCTGTATCCCCAGCCCTAATACGCTTTAGAGCAGCTTGTGTTCCTGCTAAATGATAAAAGAAATCTTAAAATCAATAGTAAACTGTAGTAAAAAGGCTACATATCAAAATTTGTACAATACCAAAAAAAGCAATACTTAGAATTTATAGATTTACATGTGCACACATTAGTAACAAAGAAAGACTCAGTGAGTGGGCTAAGTTCTCATTTTAAGAAGATTGAGACAGAGTAGAGAATAAACCTACATAAAATGAGGGAAAGGCCAGGGATTTAGCTCAGCAGTGTAAGTGCCTGCCTGGCAAGCGCAAGGTCATGAGTTTGATCCCGGTAACAAAAAAAATAAATAAATAAAAATAAATAAGGGAAAATAATGAGCATAACAGCTGAAATCAATAATCAAAAAACAGTTCTTTGAACAGAATAATAAAAAGATAAATTTCTGCCAGGCATGGTGGCACACACCTGTAATCCCAGCACTGGGGAGGCTGAGGTAGGAGGATCACTGCAAATTCGAGGCCGGCTTGGACCACACTGTGAGTTCCAGGCAGCCTGAACTGCATGGTGAGCCCTGTCTCAATCCCCACCTCCCAAAGAGATAAATTTCCAATTAAACTAACATGAAAGAAAGAACACACAAATTAAAAATAGCTAAAATGTAAAAAAGAGCTAGCCTACTACACAAAAATGAAACCACACCCAGCACTCGGGAGGCTGAGGTAAAGGAGTGTTGTGAGTTCGAGGCTGGCTTGGGCTACAACACGAGTGCAAGGCCGGCCTGAACCACATAATGCGACCCTGCCTCAAAAAACCAGGGCCAGGAGTTTGGCTCGGTGGCTTAAGCACCTGCCTGGAAGGTTCGCAGTTGTGAGTTTGATCCCCAGTACCGGGGTGGCGGGGCGGGGGAATGAAACTGCAATGTGGGTTATAAGCTAAACACAATGATTGAAAGGAAATTTATAACATTATGTTCTTATCTTTAAAGAAGAAAGACCTCAAATTGATAATCTAATTTTTCACCTGAGGGAACTACAAAAATAAAAGCAAAAATAAAGCAAACAACAGGAAGAAAGAAAGAAATATGAAAGCCAACACCAATTAAACTAGAAACGGAAAAAATAAAGGAAAAAAATCAGTGACATCCACAGCTGTTTTAGTTTTAGAAGATCAACACGACTGACATACTGCTAGTGGTCAGACTAACAAAAAAAGGAACTATTATTAAGATAAAGAAGGTAAAAGACACAGGTTACTAACATAAGAAATGAAAGAGAAGAGATTACTGCAGGCCTCACTGACAACAACGTGGCCAGTGAGGAATAAGCTCACAGTCCTGTAGAAAAAGGTTCAGCAACAGAGATGCAACAACCAACCCTTGAGCAGTACCACCTGCGAGAACTCTCTCAAGAAACCAGCAGGCAACCTGGGGGTTGATTATTTTTGAGCACTCACTCTGAAGTGGTGCAGAGAAAATGAGAGAGAGAGAGATAAAGGTTAGAGAGGCCTTTAATGCGGGTGGGCACGGGAGAGTTTATAGGGGTGCAGCAGCTCTCAGTGGGAACAAAGAAGTGTAGTTACCCTTATCAGTTCTGGCTGGGGGAGGAGTTTGGGAGGTGGGCAAAATAACATACTAACAACTGATCTGAAGGAGCATCTGCCTGTGTAAAACAGGAGACAGAAAGAGTTACTGGGGGCTGGGGGTGGAGGCTTGGGGCGTTGTGGAGTCTGGGGATTGGAGAAGACTTGGTGCATATGTGCAAAAAGGGAGCGGGAGGTTTATCTCTGGAATGAGGAGGAGAACATAGAAGTTACTCCTGGGGTGCTAAGTTGTTTCTCTGGGTCCACACCAAATTGGGCAGATGTCATGTTACAGACAGCTAAGCCCAGGCTAGCAGAATACATCAGGGGTCATATGAAACAAATAGAATTTGTAGGTATAAATGTTCTAACAAGAAAAATAATCAGGCCAAGATGGTTTTGTTGGCAAGTTCTACCAAATACCTATGGGAAAAAAAAGAAAAATAACATGTTCCAAGGCCAAGCACCAGCAGCCCCAAGAGACGCAGTGAGCCCAGCATGGGCCAGAGACAAAGGCCCGCAGCCAAGGGGCGCATCGGTGAACTGCCGCCCCGCAGCTCTCCACCACTGCAGGAACCCCGGATTGCAGGAACCCAGGAGCCTCGTCCAGTCTCCTACGCCAAGGGGTCGGCAGCCAGTGCAGGAAGCACCCGGGATGCAGCAACGGGCTGATTCGGAGGAACACAGGAAAACATCAGGGCGAAGGAGCAAAATGCAATCTCAGGCCCCCACCCCACAGAACAAGTTCAGCAGACACAGACATAGTAGAAATTAAAAGTCACACGCCGGAAATTTCTGAAAAGGTAACAACTGAAGTAAAGAAGCAACTTAGTTCTTCCATCGTTGGTTAATTTTACATGCCTATGTCTGAGGGTCTGGACAGCTATTTTGAAGATGACAAGAGGCATTATGGTAGCCATCGTTAATTTCCTATTATCTTGTTTCAAAGTCCTGTGTCATTTCCATTGTTTTGTTTGATTTCGTTTTATCCTGTTTTGTTTTGTTTGATTTTATTATGTCTGGTGGTATAGGCAGCTATTTTGAAGATAACAAGATGTATTATGATAGCCATTGTTGATTTCCTGTTATCTTGTTTTGAAGTCCCATATCGCTTTCATTGTTTTGTTTTGATTGGCTTTATTCTGTTTTATTTTGTTTTGCTTTATTCTCTTTAAAATAAAATTTTTTAAAAACCAAATTTCTAGAAATTTGAAAAGAAAGACACACTTTCAAATTCACTTCCTGAGGCAAGTTATTACCCTGATACAAAAGAAGAATGAAAAAGAAGAGGGAGGAGAGGAGGAAGGAAAGGAAGGAAAATAGAGACTGCACGTGTTGTGAGTATAAATACAGAAGTCCACAGCCTGAAACTGTCGGATAGCTGGGCAAAGTGGGCAGGAGGCCGCCCTGAGTGGCTCCCTCTGCCGAGGCACAGTTAATCCCCACGCTTTCCGTGCTCCAGGCCGTGACTGCCACCATGCTACAGGAGGGACATGGACCCCTACCCTGATAAAACTAAAACCATGGCATCAGGAGAAAGACCCCAGCCCCCAACTCATGGGACACCAACTTCTAGGCTGGGAGAGGGCAATAGCTGGGCTTAAAAATCCAAAACAGGCAGGGTACGGCAGCGCACACCTGTAACCCCAGGAGTCTAGAAGAATGAACCTGGAGGATCACAAGTTGATGCCCAGCCTGGGCAATTTAGCCACTACATAAGAACCTGTCTCAATATAAAAAAGGATTGGGGATGTAGCTCAGTGTGAAGGCCCCGGGTTCAATCCCCAGTACTGTAAAAAAAAAAAAAAAAAAAAAAAAGAAGAAGAAGAAGAAGAAGAAGAAAAGAAAAGAAAAGAAAAAAAGCTAATTCAATTTTTTAAAAAGCCTCAGGAGCCAGGCGTGGTGGGACACGCCTGTAATCCCAGCACTCAAGAGGCTGATGTAGGATTGCTGTGAATTCAAGGCCAGCCTGGGCTACAAAGCAAGTTCGAGGCCAGCATGAACTGCATAGTGAGACCCTGTCTCAAAAAGAAAAGCAAATGAAATTAAAACGCCCTGTGCGCTCCCGGAGGTCGGCCTCAGCAGTGCAAGGTCAAGGCGTCCAAGGAGTTCAACCCCTGCAGCCTCCACTGAAACGGTCCAGTGGTGCGCAACCTAAGGTGTAGTGGTAGATGTCAACCACCAGAGGGCAATCAAGGCTCAATTTTGCGTCTCAAAGCCCAGAAAATTCATCCACTGCTCTACTGTAGCCACTGGCAGCAAATTTGTGGCTTGAGTTCACCGGCTAATTCGACCTCGGTGGGGACACTGCAAGGCGGTACCAGACGCGGCCTTGTCTCCAGAGGCTGCACGACTTCGACGCCGCTTCCTATCTGACCTGCGTGCCGTCCTGCCATCTGATGCACCTAAATCCATGTTCTGGCAAGTTCTCAGCCTGCAAAAGCCACGCTTTAACTTGACACGTCAGGGTGTGGTGGGGTGTGTCGTGGGGTACACAGTGGCACCCTAGTACCCTCACTAGTGCCTACGTGCCCCCATCACTGTGATGGCCACACTGGGTTACCCAGCCACCACGCGGCCACTCTGGGGAGAGAGGCCACCAAGCACTCCCCTCTGGGCTGCTGAGGTGCGTGTGCCAGGTGGGCCGTGGTCACCACGGGCATCGTCCAGGTGCCTGAGGAAGTCCCGGTCCGATCCAGACGCCAGGGCTGCCCAGCAGCAGCCAGAGTTCCCCTGCCCTGTCCACCCACAGCTGCACCTTCTTGGGTTCCTGGTGACCCAGCCCTGGGAGGACACAGGCTCCGGGGGACAGCGGCCACGTCTGCGTCCCCAGCCCAGCAAAGCCCTGACTTGGGCTAGTGCTCTCAGAAACGCCGAGCGGGCGGGCGGGCGGGAAGGAGCTGCAGACAGGGCAGTGGAGCAGGACCGTGAGGCCCCGTGAGCGGCTGCAAGGAGCTGGCGCGGGCGTGGCCGTGCATGCTGAGGAGCGGGGTTGGGGAACACACAGCCCCCTCGAGGTCTCGGAGGGGATCTGGGTCTCCCTGTGGTATGGCGTGCTTGTCCACTGCCAGGAACTGACCAGTACCTGTTCAGGAATTTCACAGGTCGTCTGTGTAAGGATGGCCAGTATTAAAAGTTAAATTGTATTAAAAACAAAAGGCATAAATACCCTGCATCACTCGTGACCTGACTGTCTTTGCCGCTCCCGCGTCTGCGTGATCTGCTCTGTGCGTCTCTCCCCACCCCGCCTGCGTGGTCCTGGCCGTGGGACTTGGCCTCGGGGCCACACTAACACCATGTGGCAAATGCTATGCAGCGTGGCTTCACACCCCAAGCCAACAGCTGGGCGTTTCCACCCACGCACCGCTGGTGGGGCTGTGCTCGGAAAAGATGGGAGGGCGGGCGGAGGCAGGTGTCCAGGCCGAGCACTGCAGCCAGCAAAGCCTGCGTCATCCGCAGCGGGACTGGGGCGGGTCTCAAATCCCCAGTACCTGCTGGGCAGCGACCCCAGAGCCCCAGACGCCCCAGTGCCGGTCCTCTCACCTGCACGCTGGAAGGGAGTTTAGACAACTGGCCTGGCTTTCTTTTTCGGTTTTGTGGTTTGTTTTGTTTTGTTTTGCAGTACTGGGGGTTGAATGCAGGGCCTTTGCATTGAGCTATATCCACAGCCCTTTTTAAAGTTTGTTCAAATTTTGAGACAAGGTCTCACCAAGTTACCCAAACTCAGAATCTTCCTGCCTCATCCTCCCAGAGTGCTAGAATTATAGTTCAGCTTCTAACCAGACAACGGCACAGCTGGTGCCCTGCCAGGATGCAGCCCCCGCCACGCCCCCAGCATGGCCTCCACCTGCTCTGCGTGTCTGTCTGCTGCCCCAAACTGCTACCCGCAGCTACACATCTACCTCGGGCAAGGTCCTCTCAGCAATGCCACCTGCCGCTGCCCGCGGGGAGGACAGCTGGCAGGTGCCCTGGTGCCCTGCGTTGTTGGAGAAAAGGAAGCGGCAGAGAAATGGGCAGGGTGGGGAGGAGGCCAGAGCGTGGCATACACGTTCTCCGCATCAGCAACCACGTTTAGGAGAAAGCCGGAAGTGAGCAGAGCGGCGGATGGGGCACTGCTGCCACGTGGACGAGGAGCTGTGGCGGAGAGACGGAGCTGAGGCTGTGGAGAGGGACACTGGTGAGACCCCGGCCTCCACTGTCACCTCCGCCTTTGTCGGGCCTGCCCGGACACACCCCGGAGAGGAGATGTCCCTGACTGATGGCCGTCTCCCTAGCTGTCAGGGGGAAGCAGTGACATCTTTCACACAGGGGTGCTGCCCGGGTGCCACATCCACTGGCTATACCAGCTGCTAACGGGGTCCCCAGCAGGATCCAGTCGTGGCGGAGGTATGGGGTGGAGGGCTCAGAAGCAGCTGGTCAGGACACCTCTTCTCCCGCACCACAAGTGGAACCCCGACACCACAGGGCCAGGAGCCGAGCTGCCCTCGCTGAGGGGCCGAGGCCTAGAGCGCTCTCTCTTAGCCATGACCCCGCTAGGAATATTGCGGACGTGGGGGCCTGCTCAATCCCCAAAACCTTTTTGTGATGCCCAGATCAGGACCTTCTGCCCAAAAGAGGAGACTGAGATCCAGAGAGGGCACCAGTGCACCCCGTGGGCACCGATCCAGGTGGCAGCCTCCAGTGCCCTTTCCAGGGGTCCTGCACATGTTTGCTGGGCCTCCTCCTCTGGCTGCACTGCTCTGCCTGGGAGGTTTGTGGCTGGTTTCATCCAATGATTCGTCTCTTCATTTTATGTTTAGCACCCAAGTCTGGAGCCGCTTTCTGTGGCCCCCACAAAGTCTTTGCCTAGTTCGGAACAGCAGGCCATGAGGTAGAAGGGCACCCAGGGGATCAGCTGTGTCTGCCTCTATTGGATCATCATCAGCAGAGTGCCTGGGTCCTCGAGGTGGGTGGAAAAAAATAAATAAAATAAAACTGTACTAACCAAAAAAAAAAAAAAAACAGCAACTCAAAGGATGGATAGTGCTATGGTCTGAATGACTGTGTTGCCCCAAAATTCACATGTTGCAATCGTGACCCTCAGGATAATCCTATCAGGAGGAAACTGATACTAAGAAGTGGGTATTGTGATAGCAGATACCTGAGAGAACACACACAGCTCTGGAACTTGGAAATAACTCGAGGCTGGAGGAATGTGGGGATGTCCGCCAGGAAAAGCTATGCTGCCATGAAAGGATCACTGACGGGCGATTCTGTGAGGGCGCAGGAAGGAAGCGCCCAGAGCTGTGCAGCGAGCACCGTCCTCTCCGCGCGTCCACACGACCCCGGGCAGGCGTCGGTGGCGGTGTGGACAGCTGGGGCCACCCCAATGAGACTCAGGCATTTACGGGAGCACGCTGGTGGGCGACAAGGAAAGGCTGTGCTTGTTACCAAGTCAGGTAACAGCTGAATGACATCTGTGTCCTGGTATTTTGTGAAAGGTAGAATTTACAGGTGATGACACTAGACGTTTGACTGAGGCAGTTTACAAGCCAAGTGTTGAAGGAGCAGCCTGGTTTCGCTTTAGTATTTCTCAGTGACACTTGTTCATCGGAAGGGACGCAGAACTTAAAGATCTGGAAAGTGCTCAGCCCCTTCGCCCTCCATACTGTGAAAGGTGATGAGCTTCTCAGGGGAGCACGCGGCAGACGTGACCCAGTGACCATCTGATGAGGGGTGACCATCTGAACAGAAGCAGGGATCTAGCTGCTGTTCAGGACGATGGACAGATGCCACGAGGGCCACTCTGGACCCTCAGGGCTGTGCCTCCTGCTGCGCACTGAGCACAAAGTCAGCCCCAGCCGCGCAGTCCCCGCTGGAGCCACAGGAACCACGGCCCACCCTGACAGGGCCACCGGCCAGGACCCCACCCAGGACAAAGCCACCACGGAGGTGAGACCCCAGCAGGAAAGCACCACCTAGAAGGCCCAGGGGGAGTCTCAGGGTCCAGCCCTGCCTGGCATGGCTGCAGAGACAGGGCCCTCACCTCTGCGTGGCTCGAAGCGGGGACCCGCACCCTGAGGCCCCACCCTGCTTCTCCAGAAGGCCCTGTCCCAGTGGGCCTGGAGGGTGGGTTCTGGCCAGAGAGGAGTCGCCCCAGGACTTAAAGCAAATGAACTTTATCCTCCAGGGCTTGGGACTTGCGTGGGACCCGTCACTCCTGGACAGAGATGTTGTCCCAGGCCGGCTCACTGCTGTGCTGAACACAAGCCATTGAATTGCACAGGTGGTGAACAATGGCTTCAGGATGGCTCATAACTCGGGTCTCAGCCACATTTGTTAGTGTGATATTTACATGAGGCTT
>RJWM01019200.1:0-39547 GCA_004363535.1 Dasyprocta punctata | reverse complement strand
CGGCACCGGGGATTGAACTCACAACCTCACACCTGCCAGGGCAGGCGCTTAAGCCACTGAGCCAAACTCCCAGCCCTAGTTTTTTGAGGCAGGGTCGCACTGTGTAGCTCAGGCCGGCCTTGCGCTCGCATTGTAGCCCAAGCTGGCCTCGAACTCACAACACTCCTCCTACCGCAGCCTCCCGAGTGCTGGGATTAAAGGCGTACGCCACCACGCCCGGCTTATCCTAGTGATCTTGTCACTGCTCACTTATTACCCATTCCCTCTCTTGCTCCCTGGCATTAAAAAAATTTTTTTTGTGGTACTGTATAGCCAGGCATGGTACCACATACCTATAATCTCAGCAATCAGGAGGCTGAGGCAGGAGGGCTCAAGAGTTTGAGGCCAGCCTGGGCAACATAGCAAGACTCTGCTCCTCCCTTACTGTTGTACAGTTTAAGTATGTCAAGTAAAAAATGTTGGCTTTGAAATACAATTGCAATCGATTGCATTTCATTTAGTCCTCTAATTAGGAGTCAAGACCCAAGAGCTGACATAAACATTTGTGAGAGCTGAAATAAACCAGTAGTGATGGTGGCATGGTGTGGTGATGGTGGTATTGGCAGGCAGCCACAAATTTCCAAAGCAACTGGCAAGAACTGCTAATACTAAAAAAGGCAAAGTCCATGGAATACTAGGAGAGGATCTAGTTTATAACTTCTTCAAGATGGGTGATTTCCAAACTCTTGGTCATACTACAAAATGAACTCATTCATTCAGCTGTCACTGACTGAGCATGAACGCATGCGCCCACGGCCAGGGGAGTCAGGAGCACTGGCAACGGAATATTTTATGTCTAACACCTTCCGTAGGAGGACTGAATATTGGGAGGAAAAAGGGGAAATTTAGTGAACTAGCCCTTGCACATGCCAACTAAGATGGGAGTTCAAGTTTGTGGGAGTCTTAAGCCAACCTCTGCTGCTCCCCAAACTCAATTTTGTTTTCCTTTCAGGTACCAAACATCAGGAGCCAATCTCCCTGGATTCGAGACCCAGTCCTCCTTTCCCCAGGTCTGTTGCTTTCTCACTCCTAAGCAAACGTCTGGCCTCACGTCCTTTCCTTGAAAACATCACACTAATCACAGACACTGAGGCCTGTAAGTACCCCTCCATCATCTCACTCCTCCTGAGCCCCCTCCTCCCAGGAGACACTTTGCCTATCTTCCTTCCCACATACTTTTCCATCCGAGCTTTTTTCAAGCCTTATCAGTTCTTAGCTGAGTCTTGTTTGGTCCAGATGATCGTTTTTTATTTCAGTTCTTCCAGGCAATAGGCCAAATGATCCATTCAAGACTGATAAAGACTTGGCTGACCTAGGTACAGGAAGTTCTGAGAGGTGAAGGACATTGTTGGGTACTTCTAAAATAAATCCTTTCCTTCTTGCCCCTGACCCTAGGACATCCTGGAGTCCACAGTCTGACATGGAATGTAGAAGCATAGCCAGGCTACCTTCTAGGTCTGTTTCCTTCTTTATAAAATGATCCTGAAGACATCCCTTAGCTGTGATACACAGGATACTGTGTACCTGGGTCAGCTGGTTTCAGGACAGCCTTGGAAACCTGAAGCATTTTCCAAGGACTTACTTCTCTTGTGTAATCTGCAGTCTAGAAACGGTCAGCCCAGAGGTGCCGCTTATTTTAAAAAGGAGGTCTAGTTCTGATCAAACAGCAGACCTAAGTGTCTGGTTGGACTTGGGTCTGCTTCAGATTTCCAGGAAACATGAAGCATAATGATGTGTAATCTTTTAAGATCTAGACCCTTCACTGTCTCCAAGCAGAGCTGGGAGCAGAGCTGGGAACAGAGCAGCTCAGAGAAGGGATGAAAACGGGAACGTGTCTGGGTTTCCCCCAGTGTTACATGTAAGGGTTGCGGGCTTGGGATCTAAATATGAAACTTCTGGGAAATGGTGGGGGCTCCAGGGAGAGCTGGAGGGAGGGCAGGAGAACTATAAACCAAGCAGGAATTGGGTTTAGGAGCCGCTGTCCTGCAACGGGGAGGCGGATGATAAGACACAAACTGTGGATGGTTGCTGGCCAGGGAAGCCACTGTGGGAGACTACAATCCCAGCTCACTCTACACACACGAGGCACACTGGTCCCCTGTCCTTGCTCTTGGTGCCCCATGGCAGCTCCCGTACAGTTTTCTTTGGCTCAGAGAAGCAGAGGCCTCCCCTGAGCCCTGGCCCCCCTTTACCGCAAAGCAACTGGCTTCTATTACCCCTGACAGCCCAGCAACAGCCCAGCCCCCGGCCCTGTCTGGCTTCTCGCCGTTCCCTTTTATGGTGAAGCTCAGAGAAAGCGAGGAGTGAGGGAGAAGGTTCTAGCCGGGCAGAGGGTTGCAGAGCTCTGACTACTCCCCTCACCGGAGACCGCCGGCCGCCTACCGCAGCCACCCCCTTTTTTTGACCCGAACCGGCGACCTTTCTTGCTTGTCTTGGCCTTTACTCCCTTCCCCCTCCCTCACATCCGGGTGGGGGGTGGCTGGGTGATTTCCCACTTGGCCTAGGTCCCGTGGGTTGGGTGATGATTTGGGGAGGATCTGCCTTTTCTGACTTCCACCTCCAGGAGTGGGGTGGAGGCCAGGACCCTGCGCGAGGGAGGTACGGGTCAGGTCACAGTCAGGGTCGGCCTACTTGGTCGGATGGAGTCGAAAAGGCTGACCCGGCAAGAGCAGCAGCGGGGGCCTCAGTCCTGACCCATTTTGCGCAGCCTTCCACTCGGTTCCCGCCTCCCGAGGCAGGGAGGGGGCCGTGAGAGCAGGACTCAAAGGAAGCACCTGGCTGGGCCGGGCCGGGCCGGGCCGGGCCGGGCCGCGCCGTCCCGGGAAGCGAAGGGTGGGCAGCAGTGCGGGGGGTCGGAGCAGGAAGAGGGGGTGGGACCTGCGGTCAGGCCGAGTCTACCGCCCGGCCCCGCTGCCGCAGCCTAGCCAGTCCCTGGCTCCGCAGCGCGGCCACCGCAGCTTCGCTAAGTGCGTCCCGGGCAGCGCCAGCTGCAGCCAGCTGCGCAGCTCGGGACTGAGGCACGTTTCCGTGGCGCCGCCCACCACCCTCGGCTGGACGACCTCCCGCGGCCGCGCCGAGACCCCGCCCCTTGCGCGCGCGGCGCTGGAGCAGGCGAGATAAGGAGGCTAGAGTGGCCATTCTGAGGCGCCGGCCGGCCGGAAGTAGCTGATCGGCCCCAGCTGGCGCTGCGAAGTTCCGGCCTGGGTAGTTAAGCTCGTGTTTCTGCGTAGGCCGCGTTGGAGCCGCGGCGGAACCCAGTGGAGCTGGTCAGGTGAGAGGTACGCAGGCGCTGTCTCAGGGCCCGGCCGCGCGGCGGCTGGACCGTGGGGGCGAGGACGGGGCCTGGCCAGGGCGAGGAACGCGCCGTCCGACGTTCAGCCCCTTCCCTTCTCCGCAGGATGATCACCGACGTGCAGCTCGCCATATTCGCCAACATGCTGGGCGTGTCGCTCTTCTTGCTTGTTGTTCTCTATCACTACGTGGCCGTCAACAATCCCAAGAAACAGGAGTGAAAGTGGCGCGTTCTCCGCCCCAGGTAACGGCTGGGGCTTCAGCGCCCAGCCCCGGAAGGCTCAATGGTGAGGCCGCGCCAGGGCCATAAGGGTCGAGCTCTGAAACCAAAGAATGTCGGGCCACGCATGCTAGTCTCCGCACTAGCAGAGGCCTTACAGTGCCCTGCCCCTCCTCCCTGCTGGAATGGGGCGGGTTTCCTAGTCCTCAGGTCCCATCTTCTTGGGGTTCCCCGAGGCAGATGCTCAAGTTGGGGTATGGTTACAAGGAGGTGCTGGCACTGGTAGGAAGAAGGGTAGATACTGAAGTGCCACCCACGGATGAGGCTTTGAGCTCTTAACTAGCCTCCCTTTTCCAAAGTTGTCGAGGTTTTATTTAGGCAGAATTAAATTAGTTTATATTTTTTGAGGGGGTGAAAGATGTGGGCTTTTATTTTCATGTTCTGAGGTCGGGGTGTTGCTTTAGAGGCTGGTACTATAGGCCCACGGCAGAGGAGGGTGGGAGGGTCTTGGGAACCAATCTCAAGTGTGGGTCAGAAATGTAAAGGAAACAGGAGAATGGGAGTTGACTCTTGAAGGATTCCCCAGAGGAATGCTACAGCATTTTCCTTACCTCAGGTCTTTCCCCCTCTTTTCTAGGGTTCCAGGACATAGTCTGAGGCCAGATGGAGGGTGTGAGGGGCCTTCACACTTCACCCTTTCTGCCCATCACAACATACAAAGCAACTACACCTGGAGTATTCCAAACAAGTTTTATTTCCTCAAAGTCTTCTTAACCTTACGGAACAAGAAGCTGCCATTGAATAGGGCCCAGTATGGGGGCTGCTTTCTTTTCTACTCCCCAATACAAAAATATATATATATGTTTTGTGGTCCCATACTTTCGTGCTGTGGAGGGAGGGAGAGGGGCAGTGAGTCCCTGTTTTGTGCTGTGTCGGTGTGACACGCTGCAGCGCTTCGCACAGCGTGGCTGGCGTTCCAAGGAGTTACGGTTGTCATATGGAATCAGCAGTGCAGAGAGGAGACTAACATTTTTCACTGTTTTCCCCACTTTGGACATTAAGGTAAAGGCATTTTCAGACTCGGGGAGAAATGGCGAGGGGGGGAGATTTAGGGACAAAACAAACGTCAGGTTGGCCCAAGGGGCCCCCACTGTAACAAATCCGGGATGGGGAGTCAGATAGAGTACAGGAAATAGGAGAAAAGGCAGGGGCAGAGTGGGGCCGTGGGAGGCCGGCCTGAGGCAGCCTGCAACAGAGAAGAGAGAGGAATCAGGGTTGTGGAAACACTGCCCCTCTTCTGGTCTGTTAGCCAGGGGCTGGGAGGTGTAAGAGAGATGGAAATGGTAAGGACAGGCAGGCTGGATATTGCACAGAGGTCTGATGCTGGAACAGCTAGCTAGCTCCTAGGCCTTTAGGCCCTAACCTGAAGTTTTCTTATCTTTTCAAGTGAAGACTGAGGCCATGATGGAATAAAAGTCGGGGACTGGATTCTTGGTGGAAGTACATTTAGTCAAAGTGAATAGGGAAGGAAGAAAATTATGCTGAATGGCAGAAATGGGAATGAATCGATGGAAGAAATGGGGGTGGGGCAAAGGACTGGACCCTGTTGCTCACCCTGGTGTAGCAGAGCAGGGTCCCGGCTCCGGCTCATTGCTCTCTCTGGTCCTGGGGATAGGGGATGTGGGGCCTGAAGAGCCTCTTATCCCTCTGCGAGTTGGCGGTGAGCCCCGGCCCAACCTGGGCCCAGCCTGTGTGGACAGGAGTAGGCTAAGAGGCTGGCTTCTTCCCTGAGCTTTTCTGCTTCTAGAGTTGCAGTGCATAGGGCCTAGTATAGGAGTCAGCAGAGGTACCAGGACCTTGAATTTCTGGGCATTGCCCTAGCTGAGAGGATAAAGGAGGATAATAGCCAGAGTTCCTGGATTCAGTTCATGACTATACTGTCAAGTCTTATGTAATCAGGGGTGGCAAAAGGACCCAGCATTTAGCCTTCATGGATAGATCATGCCAAGGTCTGGCTGAGTAGAGAAGCACTGCAGAAAGGAGATGAAGGGCTAATAGATCTCCCTCAGAGCCTTCTAGGCCTCAGCCCCTGCCACAGCGGCATAGGTTTCACCATCCAGTCAGCTTCTGTGCATACCCAGCGTTAGCTAACCGAGCATAAGGATCTGGACTGAACTGGATTGGTGGCAAGGCTATTCCTAGGAGCAGCAACCAGATGTTACCTGGGGAATCCGGGACCCCTCCTGGCGGAAACACTCCTCGGGCAAGTCTGGGCAGAAAGAGAGGAGAAGCTAAGGGCAGGGGCAGGGAAAGTCAAAGCTAGCAGGCTGAGGTGTATCTGGCAGGGATAGTGGGGTTAGAAGCAAGCAAGACATCCAGCTGATGGGACCGGGGTAGGACTGGGCAGGGATACACTTAGGCACCAGGGTAGCTCTCTGATATGGCTGGAAATAGAAGCTGTAAAGCAGGGCTGAGCATCTTCCCTCCCACTCCCCAGGTGAACAATGCCTTGCTGGGTTCTTCCACAATCGCTGGGAACTGGGCAAGACCCAAATCTGTTACCTGCAGTCGAGTCCTGATGCAGGGTATCCGAGTACTAGTTCCTAGGAGACTTTTCCCAATCACCATGACAGACTCTGGCTTGTCCTCCGAAGATAAGAGTGAACACTTGCTACCTAGAGCGCGTAAAAAAATGATTATCAAGGTTGGGGCCGTGGAGGAAGTAACTTCACCCTTGACACTTTGTTTTTTTTTTTTTTTTTTTTTTTTTTTGGCAGTGCAGGGAATTGAACATGGCTTTGTGTATGTTAAGCCAGCACTACTTATACCCCCTGCTTTATACCTCCTGCTTTCCTGCTTTCCATTTTGGCATTACTGACATTGTGGGTTAATCCTTTGTTGCAGGAGTTAGGGTGTAAATTGTAGGGTTTTTTTTTTGTTTTGTTTTGTTTGTTTTTGGTATGGGGGATGGAACTCATGACCTCGCACTTGCCGGGTATTGTAGGATATTTAGCATTGTAGATGCTGTTGCTTCTCCAGATCCTTCCCCGTGGTAACAACCAGCCATACCTCTAAGGTGCTGCCAAATATTCCCTGGGGGGCAAATCACCCCTGTAAGCTCCATTCTGGTCCAGGAGATGGAGAAGCAACTTTTGGCTAGAATCAGAAACTACCCAAACATAAATGTGTAAATTTATAGTCCCTGGGCCTATCCTAGTAATATTTTATTTTATTTTATTTTATTTTATTTAGGTACCAGGGATCAAACTTACAACCTCGTACCTGCCAGGCAGGCGCTTAAGCCACTGAGCTAAATCCCTGGCCCTATTTTTTGAGACAGGGTCTCACTATGCAGTTCAGGCTGGCCTTAAACTCACTTTGTAGCCCAGGCTGGTCTCAAATTCACAATGATTCTCCTGCCTCAGCCTCCCGAGTACTGGGATTAAAGGTGTGTGCCACCATACCTGGCTTCCCAAGTCATATTTTAAAAGCCATTTAAGGATCAAGTCCACTGTACCCAAGACCTGTACTGAAGGCTACCCATTGAGAGGAGACGGAGAGTAGCTCTGGGTAAGGCAGAAGTTACTAGACTGGAGTCTTAGAAATCAGTGCCATCCAGTCCTTTCCACAGCTGGGTCTGTAATTTAAAAGGAAAGTAGATGGCCTAAGTTTTGTGTGGAAGATAGGATGACATCTGTAGTGATGACACATGACTGACACGTTTTTATTCATTCTCCATTGTTGTCTAATGTTGCTCAGTTCCTGGAGTCAAGAGAAAGTAAGTAGCACTTGGCAGGTAGAAAAAGTTTTCAGGTTCCTCAGTTTTAAAAATGAAGATTAAATTAGATAAAGTGGGCCAGAGATGTAGCGCAGCGGCACAAGTGCCTGCCTGGTAGGTACGAGGTCATAAATTTGATCCAAAAAAAAAGATAAAGCATGTAAAGCCATGACTGGCAGATAGTGTTTTTATTTTACAAAGACATTTCATTAAGTTCAGCCTTCTGTACAAAGACACTGGTGTTAGGAGTTTAGGATACCACAATAATAATGATGTGCCAAGTCTGGAGTGGCCTGCATTACATGAAGTCAAAAAGGAAGTCTCAGGTTAAGTGGCAACATAGCTAAAGAGATTTCTTCAAGCCTAGTTGGGAGCCTGATGTAAGCCCTGGGTGGTAGGGAAGGGAAGGGGTTGGCCAACCCAGATTTCAGGGGCAGTGGGCACAGACCTGATGTACTGAGTGAATTGGGCAGTAGGCAGGAGCCTAGACTTTGTGATGAGGCTGGGCCAGAACTAGCAGGGGTTGCGCTTGGGGCCAGGCTGCTTGTAGTAGAGCTATGGGCCAGTGGCTGCTGCCGCCGTCTTCTGTCTTGGCTTCGGGGTTCTGAGTAGAAGGGACACAAGCAGGTAAAAGGTCAAATAGGTGAGGGCATTCTGTAGCCTTCACTTGTCTGTTAAACTGTTAAACCTGAAGATGGCTGTTTTCAAGGTTGTCATTAGACCAGCTCCCCTCTTCTGAAGTAACGAGGATGAGCTGACATCTAATATTTATTCTAGTTACCCAGGTCTCAGCTAGCCTTCATTGTACCAATTCATTCATTTAGCAAGAAGATACTCAGCTTGGTTTCTAAAACAATTTTACAAGGTTCTCTTATGTCTGACTGTTGTGCCTCTTAAATGTCAGTGTTCCCCACCGTTCTGTCCTTGGTCCTTTTGCTCTGCTTACTTTTAAACTCTCAAATCTCTCTCTAGTCCTTTTCTCCTGAAATCCAGTCCTGTCTGTCCACTGGACATTTCTACCTGGAAGTCCCCCATGACCAAATCAAACTCATTCTCTCTTTTATTCCTTCTTAGTGAAAACCTGTCTGCTAGAAACTGTATCATCTTGTTTTTTTTTTAGCACCTGGGATCGAATTCAAAACTTTGCACCTGCCAGGCAGGCGCTTAAGCCACTGAGCCAAACTCCCTGCCCTAGTTTTTTGAGACAGGGTCGCACTGTGTAGCTCAGGCTGGCCTTGCATTCACGTTGTAGCCCAAGCCAGCCTTGGACTCACAATGCTCCACCTATCTCAGCCTCCTGAGTGCTGGGATTAAAGGCGTGTGCCACCACGCCCGGCTTCATTTTGAGTTTAATCACGTCTTTTCAGTTCTACCTCTACATTCACCAGTGTTCACCCACAGGTCTTTTAATTCAGACTTTAGAAGAAGTTTCCCTACTTGTCTCCCTGGCTTTACTCTCTTCTCTCTAAACCATCCTTCCTTCACATAGGTGGCACAAATTTTTCTGAAACAGGAACCTGGTAAAAAATTACTGTGGCAGCTGGGTGTAGTGGCACGTGTCTGTAATCCCAGCATTTGGGAGGCTGAGGCAGAAGGATTGCTGCAACATTCAGTAGCCTTCACTGACCTGTTGACTGTAGTCTGGGCTATAAAGTGAGTTCAGGTCCAGCCTGAACTGCATAGTGAAATTCTGTCTCAAAACGACCAGAAAGGGCTGGGGATTTAGCTCAGCCGCACAAGCGCCTGCCTGGCAAGCATGAAGTCGTGAGTTCGATCCCCGGTACCCAAAAAAACTACATAGTGAAACCCTGTCTCAAAAAGACCTCCCCCGCACCAAAAAAAAAAAAAAAAAAAAATTAACTGTGACTTAGGCACAGGAAAATACGATGTGGACATGGGGTACTGGGGATTGAAGTCAGGGTCTTCACACTGAGCTACATCCCCAGTCCCAGGTCTCTTTTAAAATTTTTTATTTTGAGGGGCCAGGAATTTAGCTCAGCTGCACAAGTGCTTGCCTGGCAAGTGCAAGGTCATGAGTTTGATCTCCTGTACCAAAGGGAAAAAATTTTTTTTTTTTTAAAATTTTGAGCCAGGGATATAGCTGAACAACAGCAACACAAGCACCTGCCTGGCAAGCTTGGGGTCCTGAGTTTGAGTCCCAATATCAAAAAAAATATTTTTATTTTGAGACAGAGTCTTGCTAAATTGCTGGTGAGTTACCCAGGCTGACTTGGAACTTGGGATCCTCCTGCTTCAGCCTGCCAGGGTGCTGGACTTAGGCATGTACCGCCACACTTGACTTTTTCTTTTAAGACAGCACCTCACTAAATTGCCTAGGTGGGCCTTGAAGTTGTGTCTCTCTTCCTTCAGCCTCCCACAATGCTGGGGATCACAGCTGTGTGCCACACCCTACCCAGTTTGAAGGTCTTTTTAAAGGATAAATAAAGCCTACCCTTTTTAACAGCACATGCAGAGCCCTGCCATTCTAGTCATGTAGGATGCTGATTTTATCCCTTATACCTTCTGCTACAGCCCCTACTGCTACTAGCTGTGTGATTCCTTTGGTATTTCTATTTCTCTTTCTAATGAAACCTTGGCCATCTTCCATGCTCCATCTCAGACGTCACCTCTGTATAAACCAAAAACCAAAAGAAAAAAAAGAAATGTTATCGCTGTGAGGCTCCCTGAACAATACAGGCAGAATTAAATTAGTTCTCTTACTGCCTGCCTTTGTTCACATGGCTAGTGCTGCCTACAGGTTAGTTATCTCCTGGAGTTTAAGACCATACCTTTACACTCTTCAGGGCAGCCCTCCCTGGCCCATCCTTGTGACTATAGCCTCATTAGTTCAAGTTCTAAAAGTGAGGTCCCAGTGGAACACATGGGGAATGGATGGGTAAGAAGGTTTGCAGACTTGCCAGGTCCTTCCTCACCCCACTGCACCATAAGAAATGGGAAGAGGAAAAAAAATAAAATGAGGGAAAGCCTGTAAGAAACTTGCAGCTTCTAGTAATAAGCTGAATGTCACTCCACAAGACAGGAACAAAGCAAGTAAAGGATGTAAAAGGATATAAAAAATGAAAAATGGAGAAGAGATCATGGGAAAGAAACTGTGGCTATTTCCCAGGAATCCTGCCTCTAGAGTTTCAGGATAGGTCAGAGTCTGACTTAGAAGAGAAGCTTGATTTGGAAAATATATTAAGTCCCTGACCTGTGAACATTAGAGTTTTGAACTTTCAGAGATATGAATGGACCTTGCGTTATAAACATTCATACATGCGGACACATTGCCTAAGTAGCTCATGTGTCTACTGGACAGTGTCACAGTTGTGTGCTGCTGTGTGCTTACTGTACAGTGCTATAGTGTACAGTGGTACAGTGCTCAGAGCCCAGGATGTCCAGAAGCAAGAGAAAATACAGTAATGTGGAGGGAGCTTTGAGGAAGCACAAAGCAATATACATTATATATTTGTGTCAAAGGTGTGTAAGACTGGCTTTGTTGGACTTAATGAATCTGACTGACAAGCATCCTGGAATAGAACTTGTTCATAAGTTGGGGACTAACTGTGTAAGGCATTTAAAGATAGCACTAATCAATCATCACTTATTTATTTTTTTTGGGATTGGGGATTGAATTCTCAACCTTGTGCCTGCCAAGCAGGCACTTCTGCCACTGAGCTAATAAATTCCCGGTCCTACTTTTTGAGACAGAGTCTCACTATGCACTTCAGGCTGGCCTTGAACTCACTTTGTAGCCCAGGTTGGTATTGAACTCAAAACGATCCTCTTGCCTCTGCCTCAGCCTCCAGAGTGCTGGGATTATCACTTAAAAGATTCCCTGAAGACCTGGCCAAGCTTCCCTATAAGTTGTCAATGAGAATGCACAACCCAATTTATCATATTTTGATTTCTGACCCTATTATAATCCAGGCTTACAGTCCCTGTTGAGACAAAAAGGAGGAGGAGCCCCAATTCTCTGTTTCTTCATTCTGACTGATAGAAACAGCTTAAGGCTGAATGCATGTGATCTGCTTTGCTTCTAGGTTATAAGATGGTATTTTCTGATGGTCAGCTGTAAGTTCTGTTTTGGGTGTGTCAGAAGAGTCCTGGAGGCAAGGTCTGGGAGCTTGAGCCAGGCTGACCTCACCTTGTATGAGTTAGAATGGGTGTTCCAAGGCCTGCAGGATCCTGAGTGAGTGCTTTCTTAAGTGGAGTTTCCTGGGTGCCTCACCTGGCACCTCCTAGTCTTGGCTTTTAACAAAGCTGCTGCTTTCCCTCACTGTCAACCTGGCAGACCCTTCTTAGGCTCTGCTTGCACCTGATTTTGTATCTTGAAGGCTTTTGATTTCTCCTTCAGTGTATTAGCTATTCTCCAGTGACTTCCTCTTCCCTCTCAGTCTCAGCAGCTACTGATAGTACTTTCTGTGCTTCTGAAATAGTGCTGCGAACTATGCAGTATGTTTCGCAGCTAGGGAGAGCTAGACAGAGCAGCTCCCAGGATTAATGCCAGGGATGCTGGAGTCAGGGGTTACTCAGAGCTGCTCAGGCTCCTGTCCAGGAGCTTCTGTTTGCACAAGTCGGCTACTCCTTGACCTTGAATATTAGTGCCTCGCTTCAGGACAGGACTTGTTAGGCTAATTTACTGAATCTGCCTGAAGCTTCTGGCTAGGCTACCTAGATCTTTCCTGAAATTCCTTGGATAGCCCAAGGTCATGGTTGTTCTAGCCAATAAAGGAGAGGCAAACCTTTAAATGTGATATAATTTGTATACATTAGTGGAAACTATAAATTCACAAATCAAAAAATCTTGTCAACTCACAATCCCAACTTTTTTTTAAGAGGTGAAGTACATTTTATTACTGAGGAATGACAAAAGTGTCATGATTTTATATCAACTCCTCCTCCCTCAAACAATCCCAGTTTTGAGTTTTGAAAGTATCGCTAGTTTACAGTTACAATTTCTGAGATACGGCGGGTGGCTCATGTTCTTTCTAGCTTGGATAACAAAATATATCTAGATATGTGGAAGCAGGAAATGTCACAAACAGCATGGGAGAGATAATACTGAACAAAAACATTTTCCTGAGGCTTGGGTGAAGATGCTGAGTTCAAATGCCAGCCTCCATCACAGCCCCTAGCCCAATGCCAGGCTCCCAGCCTGGAATCTTACAGGATAAAGCTGAGAAAGTCAGTGCCAGCAAGTGCCCAGGGGAACACAGGAGCCTGGGCTGCTAGGGCCTTGCCTTTCAACTCCTTGCAGTGCCCCTGTTTAGTATTACTAGTAACTCTTAACTTGATCCCTTGACTTTAGAGATACAGTTTACTAGTTCTTACAAATATTTATCTAAGTCCCTGGGGTGTGTCTGTATTCCAGCCAACTCTTTTTTTTTTTTTCTGCCTCTGAGCTCACTGTCCTGGGGAAAACACGGTTTTTCCCTTTTTTTTTTTTTTTTTTGGTACCAGGAATTGAACTCAGGACCTTGCATTTGTCAAGCAGGTGCTGTGTCACTGAGTTATATCCCTGGCCCTCTCCCTTGGTTTTAACTGGCTCCTGTATGTGGCTGAGTCTTGTGGCTCCCCCACCTCAGTTCTTTTTCTGCCTGCAGGGTCTCTCCATTGGGACAGTCTAAGAAGCATCCAAGCATGTCTACGATGACACTTTATTCCAACAGTGTCTTCATGTCACCATGAATTTTTCCCTTAGCTTGCAGCCTTGAAGTCTTCTAGTTCCTTTCTCTTCCACCATATCTGAATTCTGTGTCATTTCTATTTCTAATACTTTGATTTTAGTCCTGGTAAGGCTCCAGTCAGTTCGTGTGTAGACTACCGCAAGACTCCCACCTCCCCTTTCCTGTGCAGTATGTATAGTTAACAGTAATTTCTTCATTCCCATTACTCTTAGAAGTACACAGTTGCGAGCCAGGGAGATAGCTCAGTGGCACAGGCGCCTGCCTGACAAGCACGAGGTCATGAGTTTGATCCCTGGTACCAAAAAAAAAAAAAAAAAAAACACAGTTGCCACCATGTGACATAGTTACCTCATAATCTTTTGTGTTTTAAGATACCTCAACTTCTCACCTCTCTTCATCCAGTTTACTAGATGAAGTGCTACATTTACATGCTTTAATCCTCTCTACCCAGGAGCTCTGTTCTTGATTCTTGCTGCCATTTCTCATCCTGGAATGTTTTTGTAAAACCATACACTACTTGTATACAGAACCTGTTTCTCCACTGAACATTTTGTAGGTTAATTATTGTGTTGATCTACAATAGCCCTCCAAGTGTCCTGGAATGTTATAATGTGTGTAGTTAATGTATTTAATGTCCTGTTTTCTCTGTTTAAGTTTCAAGTTAGTCAACCAGGAATCAGTTAGTACTGAGGCAATACATTTTCTATTAGTTATCTGGGGAAGTAACAAATAGAATGTGTTCCTCACCTCAAGGAGCTGAACACAGCACCTGCCTCAGGAGGGGTACAGAGAGGACGTCAATAAAATACTGATTAAAAACTGCATAGGCTCCTCCAGTGAAGACCTAGAAAAGACTGTACTATTTCCCTTTGTGGTCAGGGATGCTGAGGAAAGAACTGCCAGGAATTATGAGTTATGAGCTAGGAGAAAATGACCAAAAGGGAAGGAAGGAAGGAATATGAAACAAGAAAAATTTAATCCAGATTTAACGTGGAAAATTTAGGTATCCTGGAGCATGAAAAGGCATAAATTAGGATAACTGGCACTTAACAGCTGTGCAACTTGAACAAGACACTTTTTAAAGAGTCTTAAGTTTCTTCATTAGAAAAACGGGCTGAGTGTGGTGGTGCACACCTACAGTCTCAACCCTTGGGAGGCTAAGGCAGGAGGATCGCTGCAAGTTCGAGACCAGCCTGGGCCACATAGTGAATTCAAGGCCAGCCTAAACTACACAGTGAGAGGCTGTCTCAGAAAAAGAAAAGAAAAACAGCAATATCACCCATCCCACAGGTCCTATTGTGTAATTATTTATGTGCTGTTATTTTGTTCACTATTAAATGCTGCTTACACATCAGGTATTATTATTACTTTAATAACTGCCTTTCAAACACAATGCACAAGTGTCCTTTCCCAACAAAGACAGACTCTCAAAGAATGGGGTTTGGAATATAAACAGAATCAATCTGAGAGTATCAGGAACAGAACTCTTAATAGAAAAGCTGGTAAGCACAACTGCTCTCTGTGGCTTCTCTAGGACAGTCAGAATTATGGCCACTAACCCACTGCATGTCACTTCTGTTCCAAAAGCTAGAGTACAGGCCAAGTATCAGAGAAATGGAAGTAATGATGGGAGCCACTGGAAGACCAGCAGAACTCTCAGTCCCAGCTTACTGGCCAGCGTTCTTTCACAAGCACATACAACGCTCATCTGTGGTGTAGCATACTTCCAGAAGTGGTGCAACAGTCTTCTCTTCTACTGTCCAGCTTACTCTTACTTTCTCTTTTTCCTCCCTAAAGACGGATCTCTTTCTGATACATATTTTAAACCAGAATCTCTTTATCAGGCAAAATCAAGATACAGGTTATGGACAGTTGATTTTTTTTTTTTTAAGACAGGATCTCAAGATAGTTCAGGCTGGCCTTCAGCTCGAGGTGATCCTCTTGCCTCAGCCTCCCGAGTGCTGGGATTACAGGCGTGCACCACCACACCCCGAAAAGACTTTCCTTTTTTTTTTTTCTCTTGTACTGGGATCAAACTCATGACCTCGTGTTTGCCAGGCAGGTGCTGTGTGACTGAGCTATATCCCTGGCCCCAGATGATGGACAGTTGAATACTGGTGCCCACAGCTGGAAAAGGCTAGATTGTTTGTGAGCTTTTTCCTGGGAAAAGTTGGAATCCTGATACCACTTTCTGAAAAAGCTCTGAAGCCAGGAGCAGTTTTATCCCATAAAGGCCATGGATAGGATTCCTCATTCTACAGTGCTGAGATTTGGATTCTGAGAACATTTCCTTCTGCTGTCCCCAAGATGACACACTGCCAGTCTCCTTGACGTGGGAGCTCCATGTCTGTGTTTGGCACCGCTTCAGCTAGCATTTTCGCCTTGGAAACTTGTCCAGCTCTTAGCATGTGCTGAAGCCCAGATCCCTAGGACTCCCAGTCACACCCACACACAGTACCACTGAGTCATGCCGCTGGGAACACCAAGGTCGCAGGAGAGGCTCCAGATTCTGCTACAGACTAACTTTATTGATTAACCCCTTGGTCCTGGGCCAAGTGTACAGCTTCAAACTCTCACTTCCCCCAGCAATGCCCCAAACAACCAAACACCTGCTGCAAGGGCTCCCAGACTGGCTTACCTCTGACAGGGCCCAGCACCCGATGGCTGACTTTTTGGGTGCTAGTGCCCAGGCCTGGAAGCCCTGCAGGCCGACTGCCATGAAAAGGAAAGCTGGGGGAATTCTTCATCTGTGGAGAATTTTGTTGGCTGCTGTTGCTACCACCAGCACTTGTGCCAGTGCTAAAACTTCGTGCCCGGCTCAAGGTGTTTTCAGAGCAGGAAATGGGCAGTCCGCTGCAAAGAAACAGATGTCAGTTAACCATGCCCCAGGAAGGCTGTGTTCCAAGGCTTGCTTCAGGATCCGATGCTCAGGGAATTTTCACCTCTGGGGTAAAAAGGCATGGGGACCCACTCTCAGGAAGAAGGGAGGGACTCGTGTCCATGGTTGAGGTATCTCCTGGGGCATGGCACCAGAACACTGAGTACCAAGCAGCTTCCTTTCCCAGTAAATTTCCCCCTTACAGCCTTGCCACCGGCCCTTGAACGCCCTTCAGTCAGCCATGCAGATCCTTTACAAGCTGAGACCTGCCTACCCCCAGACCACAATGAGGTTAGATTCTGTGCAGGGCTCTGAAGCAAGCCCCGCCCCACCCCATCTGATTTTCAGTCTGGGTGAAAGGGAAGAGAATCCTATTCTCAAAAAATGGAATTAATCTTACTAATTTTAATTTACCCAGAAAATACTTACCATATGGCACTTTTAAGAGGGAGAAATACAAATCCCTTGGAACCCCTTGCTATAGGGCCCTGCCCACTCCTCTACCCTCTTTCCCTTTCATGCTGCTGGTCTTACTTGTTACTTTTGGGTGGAGTCCGAGGGCCTCTTTTCTTGTTGACACCCACATTCACAGTGCTGCTTCCGCCGCGACTGCTGCGCACATGTTTTAGCATCCAGGCCCTTAGGTTAGTGAGGCTACTGTGTTCTGACAGCACAATTCGGGGCCATGGATTACATTCCGCCATATCCAGGGCTGCGATGGCCATAGCTCGGCCCACCTATAGGGGAGTCCACTTTGGCTCAGCATGTTGGTCCTCTAATCTAGGATGCCATGCTTGGGTGGGGTACACAACACAGTGGAAGGGAAGAAGAGGCCAGACCCCAGTGTGATCACTGGGTATCCTAACGTTTGTGCTCACAATTACCTTTAGATTTGCAGCCATTCTCTAAACCACTGCTCATTTTGGGGCCCTCATCCATTTTAAGCAAGAGACAGACTGCTTTCTGGCTGGTACCATGAAGGAATTCTCTCAACAGAAGGAATCTGGAGCACTTTAACTGCAACTCTTTCTACTCTTAGGTGTCCCAGGATAACTATTCATCAAGACCACAATAAGGGGGTTGGTTCTTTTGAGTCCTGGAGTGAATAAATCAAAGAGGATGAGAGACACTAGCACAGAGAATCTGACTCAGGTGTGCTGAGGCAGGTGTCCTCAATCCCCAGGCCACAGACAGGTCTGTCTCCTGTTAATAACTGGACGACATCACGGGTGAACAAGCAGAGCTTCATCTGTTTACAGCTGTGTCCCATCTCTCACATCACAGCCTGAGCTCCACCTCCTGTCACATCAGCACTGGCATTAGATTTTCAGGGGAGCATGAACCTTGCTATGAACTGCACATGTGAGGGACTAAAGGGTCTAGGTTGCAAGCTCCTTAGGGGAATCTAAAACCTGATCTAAGCCGGGCGTGGTGGCGCACGCCTTTAATTCCAGCATTCAGGAGGCTGAGGTAGGCGGAGCGTTGTGAGTTCGAGGCTGGCTTGGGCTACGACGTGAGCGCAAGACCAGCCTGGGCTACACAGTGCGACCCTGCCTCAAAAAACCAGGGCTGGGAGTTTGGCTCAGCAGCCAAAGCACCTGTCTGGCAGGCGTGAGGCTGTGAGTTTGATCCCTGGTGCCGCAAAAAAAAATAAATAAATAAAATAAAACCTGATCTAAGTGGAGTTGAGGCCGTGAGGTTAGTGCTAGGGAGGAGCTGCTGATACAGATTAACAGCAGAGGTTTGACTGCACAATAAATATAATACCTTGAATCATCCTGAAACCACTCACCCTACCTGTGGCCTCTTCCATGCAACTGACTTGTTGCCAAAAAAGTTGAGGCTTTCCCTGCTATGAGATTCTCTGTGGCTTAGGATCACAAACTGCCCGTTTGTCCTCTCAATACCACTGCAGTCAGAGTAACCACAGTGGTGGGCATCTCTGCAGACGACCTCACAGTTGGGCAGCAGGAGTAAAGCCCTATCCAGATTTTGAAGTTCCCCCACTTCCCACTTATTCCATGGATCCATACCTGCTCAAATAGTTCCACAGTGTATCTGGAGGGGAAGGCCGGTGGGGGAGGGGGGCTGGCACGCCCATTGTCATGGCAGGCAGCAGGGATGCTGTTTACTGAGCGTCCAGTGTTGTAGTTGCATTCAAGTGTGTAGCTAAGACACAGAAACCTTTATCAGTGTCCTGCCTGAATCGTATCAGGACACGACCATGGGAGACAGCTCAGATGGTCTAAGGAGGTAACCACTTGAAAAAAAGTGAACCCAAACAGAAAGTGCTCTATTCCCCAGCAACTACTAGCAGCTGACTCTGGCACTACACTGTATACCCAGGAAGTCCCAGAAAAATAGAGGCTAAGACTAAAGACAATCTTGGTTGTGAGGCTCTTCTGGGAGGACTTGGGCAGTCCCAGTCCCTCAAACACCCTAGGTTGAGTTCTGTTTTCTTTAGGGCAGCATTTCCTCAACCTTATCCCAGTTTCCACCCAACCTGTGGATTATCCCTGAGGCTTTGTAGATTGCAACACGGCCGCTTCCCTCTTTGGACTGGCCATCTCTACGGTCTCGGGCATACATGTTCTTCTCTGAGAAATTGCAGCCCTGGAAGTCAAAGTGGGCTGAATTCAAGGAGATGAGCTTTGGATAGAGCATGTTTTCCACCTGTTTGGGGGAGGAAAAAGGCAGCTCAGAAGAAGCAGCAGAAAGAAGGGACAAGGAGCAAGGAAGAGAGGGCAAACATGGACCATGTGACAGTATTACAGCAGATACCATCACAGCAGTTAGCAGTGATCAGTGTTTCTTGAATTCTCACTGTTGGGTATCACTGCTAGGCATTAGGAAGGTTTAATTCTACCTCCTTTTAAATTCTTAGCTTCTTCCTTTCAGTAATGCAAAATTTCCTTCTCTCTTGCTTCCTCAAACTCTAGGAAACATTGCAACGCTGGCAGATTGATCCTCATTCAAAGTCAAGATGTAACTCCTGAGACACAAGGCCCAGTGCCATCTCTTCTCGGCAGACCACCTCTGCATAAACCTCCTTGCTAAAAGGCTACCTTCCCTTCCTGTCTGCGGCCTAACCCTTGTCTCCTAACCTGCAACACTTCCCACACACACGTGACATCTTTAGGACTCATACCTGGGTGTTCTCATCACTAAAGCTGTTTCCATACATGAAGCAGCCCCTTTTGGAAGCATGTCCATGCAGGTCCACATAGTAAGCAACACCACTCTCTTTTGGAGGGATGGTGTCGGGGGCTGGCTCCTCAAGATCAGTAGACTGTCGTGGCGTGACCCACACACTGTTGGCCTTCTGTTCTGCTGGCTCTGTCTGGGTGCAGGTCTCAGAGTTATCTCCATTAGATGACTGCCCAAGGGGGGCTTCACTGTGGAGACTGTTGGCTTTCTCAAGATCAGAAAGTGGGGCATCAGGAGGGAGACAGGAACTGGGCTGGTGCTCAGGGGGACTCTGGGAGTTCAGGCGAGAGTGTACATGGTGGTAGAGAAGCACAGCTTTAGCCCCATAGATGGCTGGGTGCAGCGTAGCATCAGGCTTCAGGTATTGACGATTCAGATTCACTCCACGTGAGTCCGTGCTATAGGACAACAGAGATGGAAAAAGGGTCTAGAGGCCTGGGCCAGCCAGACATGCTAGATGGCAAGGTCATTAGGAGACTGACTCGTCAATAAAACGGAGAAGTTGTGCTAGGAAAGAAAGAATTGAGAATAGCATCTCTCCTTGATCAACTTGCTGTCACCCCTTCCATCACAGAATGGTTAAAAGTGCAAGAGGACTGGGAATATAGGAGAAGCTAAAAGGCTGACTGTTTCACTGAGAAGTGGGGTGTAGGGGGACTGGACACAATCCGGATGGGCTGGGGCAGCTACTTACCGGTAATGACCGCGGACCACACCATCAGGGTTCAACATGGGAATCAGCTTAAAGACAAAGAGGCGACGTAGGGTTTGGGCTCGGGGGTCATCAGGCCGAAGGATGAAGTCCAGAAAGCCATTGAAGACAAAACTAGATGGAGTCTCCCCAGGGTGTACTCTGCTGCTTAAGAAGAATATCTGAGATAAAAAGAACAGACATTAAGCCAAGTATGCTAGAGTTCTACTCTGACGTGTACGGGGCAGAGGTAAGGCAGGAAGAACCACTGGACTTCCAGCGGGCTGAGGACGCATGCAAGTGGAGTCCTTGCCTCAGGCTGTAGGCTCAGCTCTTCAGGTCGACCTACAAGTGGCAGCTGTAGCTCCCCACAATGGATAGAGCTAGAGAAGGGACACAGTACTATCTTTAGGGTATCTCCACTTACCCCCCGCCTTTTTGTTTGTTTTTGAGACAGGGTCTCGCTATGCAGTTCAGGCTGGCCTTGACCTCACTTTGTAGCCCAGGCTGGTCTTGAACTTGAAATGATCCTCCTGCCTCAGCCTCCTGAGTGCTGGGAATACAGGCGTGCACCACCACACCGGGCCTCCACTTACCCTTTTGCCTGTGAAACGGAATGGTCGAGGGGTACTGGTATCAGGAAATAGCTGCTCTAGTCGGGGCTCTCGATCTTCTCGAAGCCCATGGCAGGAAGTGACTGTTAGCAGGTCCACACGAAGTCCATCCAGGGAATAGCAAAGGAGTTCTCTGTGGTAATAGATGGTGTCCAGGGGACTGCAGGGACAAAAATCATTAAGCCAAGAGAAGTCCTTCATGTTCTAGGAAGAAGTTGGCCTCATCACTAGACTTGTAAAATCTAGTCCTTCACCCTAATCTCTGGCGCCCTACAATCCCTCCTAATGTTATATGAATCTAAGGATTTGGACAGGGTTGCATTGCCGGAATGCAGAGTGTAGGACAGTGCACTTTTTGTTTTCCCCATTTGTGGCCCCACTGGGATAGATAACTTTGCACAGGCAGAAGTGCTGCTCTCAGTGGGGTAAGGTGCAGAAATGCTGGCTAAATTCTGGGTACCAGTGAGACTAGGATTATAAGAGGCCTGAGGGAGGCAAAGTGGGAGAAGTGTAAAGTGTGGGTGGTGGCATGCTGAGATCAGGGTCACACAGAAATGTAGTTTCCAAATGTATCCAAAGTCCCACATTTTACCCAGAACAAAGAGCGATGAAGTTTTAGTTCAGAGCTCTTAGGGCAAATTCCAGCAGCAGTAGAAGCACCTACTTATCCAAGATGGTGTGCAGCAGTAAGAGTGGGGTTGGCACCTGCTATGAGTAGGGCAGTTCTCTGGAAAGCGCTGGTCTAGCTGGTTTAACAAATCCTGGCAGTCACTGTAGGAGAAGGGGTAGCAGAAGGCGAAGAAGGTGGTAGCCCCGCGGCCCTCCACGAAACGGTGAACAAAGGACAACACAAACTGTGTCTCTGTCATCTGAGAAGCAGAGGAAGAAGGGGCAACATGCGGTCAGAACTGAGCTCCTGCTGAGGCACCAGGAACAGACTTCACGCCTTTCTCATCTTTACCAGCGTTCCTCCCTCCCATCCCTTCCACATGACATCCAGCCTTTCAGGCTCCCTAAGACGAGCTCATCCTGGGCTCGGGCGAGTGCTCAAGGGAAGCTGACCCCAAAACCTGGGTTCTGGCCTGCTTATTGCTGTCTATCAAATACAAATTCCTTGTTTACTTTGCTCTACTAGCACCCAAGCCCTTTTTTTCTTCCTTACGGAGAACTTACCTCAAAAGTGGGCCGGTCTCGAACACGCTCCCAGCGAGGCCGGCTGGGCAGTGTGCGCACAAAGGGGGCCATGCCCTGGGAATACAGCTTGCTCTGCTTGTTCATGTTCATAATATTGATTTTGATGAGTTTCCCTGGAATTCCTCCCCGGACACTGAAGTAAAACCATGATCTGAAGGCCAGAGGAGAGACAGCCATTTTGTATGGGAGGGCTGGAGGGAGCCAAACTGCAAAGGGTTACCCAGAAGAGGGGAGAGGGCGTGGAAGAGGAAAGGGATTGCCTTGGTATGAACAGGTAAGTCAATGGACGAGCTGATTCGGGTACTGCACATTCCCTCTTCTCCCATCCTCCATATCTTTCCTCATACCTATTGCCATTCTCAAATTCTGTCTCAGCACAGTCTGGCCGGGTCCACACGTTGAATTCGTAGTCAGGGGAAGAAGTGACGCCACCAGTGGGGGCTGATGCCCCAGCTCCAACTCCTTCCCCATCACTAGACACAGATTCCACCTTCTCCACATGGGCTAGGTTCCCTGAATCAAAGCGAGAACTGAACAGCAATCCCCCACAGCGCAGCTCCATAACGGGACTGGGAAAGCATCCTCTTGCGCCAGTCTGG
Source organism: Dasyprocta punctata (assembly GCA_004363535.1). Classification (NCBI taxonomy): domain Eukaryota; kingdom Metazoa; phylum Chordata; class Mammalia; order Rodentia; family Dasyproctidae; genus Dasyprocta; species Dasyprocta punctata. Next base: position 17,346 of record RJWM01019200.1, on the reverse strand, counting down.
CCCTGAGAGCTGGGGGAAAACGAGGGGTGTGTAGGGAGAAGGGGAAAGAAAAATGAAACAAGACTTTTAGGTATGAATGAGAGGCATTCTTAGGCAATGCCTTGTAAACAAAAGTTTTTTTGCTTAGAGAACAGAGAAAAGGCCTTCCAGCAAGGCCAAGAGAAAGCATCATTCCATACTGCACACTAAGGGTTACTGCTGACCTAAAAGGACCCATCTTACTACAGAGCAGCTGTTCCCAAATCAAATACCCAAAGGCTTAACAGTGCTAAGAAACACTGGCTCTAAGCCTTTTTGCAGCCCAGAGAGTAGGGACTAGAGAGGTCAATTTCCCAAACCTAGCAAGCATAACCACAGCACAGGACCATACTAGAAATGGACCCCTCTGGATTCGTGTCCTAGGTTGGCTATGCACTCTGGCGCAGAGCAGAGGACTGTTTTAATGTTTGAATGAGTGGCTTCCTTTATTCCTTTGTGCTCACAAGCACTGACAGAATTCTGCTGTTGCCTCTCTGAGCCCTGAAAGAGCTAGTTCCTTTCATTTTCTTTTTCCCTTTTTTTTTTTTTTGGCGCGGGGGGAGACGCGCCAATCCGATGAAAACTGGAAGAAAGCTAGAAAAGCATGGCCTCTGCTCATCTGTATCTGCAGCTCCACTCGAGTTAGGGAATGGGTCTGTTTCCATCCCCCAAAAGCTATCCTGGTGGTTGTGGGTAATGGGTGTTCTAAGCACCCCTAAAAGAGCTGGACGATCCAGTCTTTGGCGTAAGGGAGCGGCTTCTCGCCCCCCACCGGGCAGGACCCTCACACCTCGGGCTTGCCCTGGGAAGGGCGGGGTTTGGAGGTACGGCAGGGGCAGGCGGACACAGTGGTCGGGGTGGGGAGACCCGGTCTAAGGTCGGAGGGGCGACCGGCCGGCCTGGCTGGGCTGGGGTGGGGGCATCGAGAAGGGCTTGGGTCGAAGGGGCTGCGAAAAGGGGGCGGGGCCGGCGCCGGCGGGGCCGCGGTCCACGCAAAGCCCCTCACCTCTCTCTGGACCGGCGCTCCCGCTCCCTCTCCCGCTAGCGAGGCGGCACCTCGGGCCCCGGCACCCGGGTCCTCCACCCAGGACCCAAACAAAACCCTAGCGCCTCGGTGCCGGGACCCCGCTCTGCCAGGAAACAAGAAGTCTCTCGCCTATTGGCCACGGCCACAGCTGGCTACCCGCCCAGTAAAGCGCACTGCCATTGGTCGGCCGCCGTTCGCGCACGTTAGTGCTACCTGCGCCGCGGCCGTTGGGGGTCTCGCCAGTCAGTGTCGCCAGGCCTACGCGCTCCAGCCGCGTCCGCTCCCTCGGCGGGTAACGGCTGCCTCCCGGAGGCGGGAAGGGCCAAATGGCCGTGCGGGGCGCCGGGAAGGACTCGCCTGCGAATAAAAGGAAATCGTGCGCGAGGCTGGTCACCGCCCGCCGAGCCCCTCAGCGCGCTGTATAATGTGGAACACACCCACCTCGGTTTAGCAGGTCTCTCTGCCGCTGTTAGGCGCTCACTGGTGTGGGAGACAAAAAGCTAACTGGAGGATGCGGGCATCGATCCCGCTACCTCTCGCATGCTAAGCGAGCGCTCTACCATTTGAGCTAATCCCCCGGCTGCTGCTGTCCTCTCTCTCTTTGCCTTACACGTTGTTTCAGACTGTGCAGGAACTAGACCCATCACGGTTCAGGCTATTTAATACAGTGAGACTACGGGCAAGATTTCGAAAAGCAGGTGTATAATGATTATACATAAACAATAAACTTCGCCTCGCGGCATAAGTCGACGGATTGAACCTGATGCACAAACACGGTGTAGCGTACACGGAACTCCTGGCGCTTAGATAGTTTACTCCACAGCGCAGCACTCGTGCAGCGGTGCAGCCGACTCTGGAGTAAGCTCTTCTGGTCTAGGGTAATTGGTGTGAGGCAACGCCAAAAAGTGTACGAAGTCCTTCGAGCCGGAATCGAACCAGCGACCTAAGGATCACTACAGCCAATCAACTACAGTCCTCCGCTCTACCAACTGAGCTATCGAAGGCCCCGCTGTTCAGGCGTTTTGCTGGCTCCTTCTAATGCTTACTAAGGCCGCATTTTCCCGGCGTTTGGAGGGATAACTCTCGTTCCCGGTTTTTTTGCAAAAAGGCCCGCCGTGGCTGGAGCCCTACGGGCCTCGCAAAGTGAAAGAAGCTGGACACAAAAAGAAATGAAAGAGACGCTGCCCGAAGCCCGGGTCCCGGGTCCCAGGGTACAGGAGACCGGGCAATGGGCTTCCTTGACGTTTTCTTGTTTTTCACCAAATGCTACCAACATCCAGTGACGCTCCTCCCAGGGCGCGAATGCCCAGCGGGGTCCCAGGCCGGAGCTTCGGGGCAGCGTCTCTTGCTCTGCGCCCTGCGGGTCTGCACCACCCCGGGGATTCTGCCTGCGGCTCCCGCGAGTGCCCGCAAAATGCATGGCCTCGTGGTGCGGGTATTATAAGCAGCTAAATTGGATGGGAATTAATATACAGTCACAGAGGGACTGTGCTCTCAAGGAAGTCAACGAAAAATGAAGACATCAGAATCGTGGCTGGAGGCGCATCTGGAGAAGACCGGGTCTCAAAGATGTAATGGCCAGGCCCGCATCCCTCCCTGAGGGATAAGCAGTAATTTGAGATCATACTCTAATCAGCACCACCTGGTCTAGGAAGTCCAGCTGGGCCTCAGTGGCCTAGGTGGGTGACCAGAGCATGCGGGCCCATCTCTTCCCCAAACGGTCTTTGTTCTTTCCATGGACCTCCCTAGGCGACTTGCTTCCCTATTGGATCATTATTAGTCCAGCGACTCTATTTGCAATCCTATATGTTTATTGTAGTTCGACCCACATTGTACCCTCTTTGTGACTTTGCTGTATAAATTACCCCTGACAAAGGGCCTCCTCCGTGGCTACTCACTGGAGACCCCTCCTGTCTCTCAGGAGCTATGCCTAGCCCCAGATAAACCTTTCCTACTCTTAACTGCCTTTGTCCTTGAAATTCATTATTTATTTCAGGGGGACAGGAACTCAAGATATCTGACACCTAGCAGGTTAGGAGTTGTATTTCTCCTTTATTGATGGAACATTTTGTGTCTGATTTCTTTCACTTAGCATAATGTTTTGTGACTCATCCAAGTTGCAGCACTCATTAATACCTCATTGCTTTTTATGGCTGAATAATATTCCACCACGTGCATATGTTACTGTTAGTTTATCCGTTTACCTATTGGCAGACATTTGGGCTCCTTCCATCTCTTGGCTATTATAAATGGTGGTACTATGAACTATTGTGTTCCAGCTTCTGTGTGGGCATATGTTCCATTTCTCTTGTGTATACTAAGGAGTGGAATTTTAGATCACATAAAAATGGTATCTTTGACTTTTGAGGGACTCCCAAATTCTTTTCCATGAGGTTGTACCACTTTAGATTCCCACTAGGAAGGATGGTACAAGGGTTCCAATTTTGTCATATCCTTGGCAACCCTAATTTTCCATTTAAAAATAATTATAGGCAATATTTTAGTAAACTGAACTCAGTTAATTATTAGTATTTTTATGTCATTAAAGATATTTTGAAATTACCGCTTGAATAGCCATTTTCCACCTTTTGGTTTCACCACAATGTATTGCAGTGTTCGTCTTTTTTTTTTTTTTTTTTTTTTTGTGGCACCAGGGATCAAACATCACAGCTTCACACCCACCAGACAGGCACTTAAGCCACTGAGCCAAACTCCCAGTCCTACTTTTTTTGAGGCAGGATCGCACTATGTAGCTCAGGCCGGCCTTACGCTCGTGTTCTAGCCCAAGTCGGCCTTGAACTCACAACGCTCCTCCTACTTCAGTCTCCTGAGTGCTGGGATTAAAGGCGTGTGCCACCACACCTGGCTAATGTTCATCTTCTTGTTGGACATTTAGTTTATATCCAAATTTTCAATATAAATATACTACCTAAAGTATCCTTACATCTAAATCTTTGCCTATATTTCTGTTTTCTTCTATACTTTTTCCTTTTTCTTAAACAGATCTCAATGTGTAGTTCAGGCTAACTTTGAACTCACTATGTAACCCAGGCTGGCCTTGAACTCACAGCAATCCTCTTGTCTCAGCTTCCCAAGTGATGGGATTACTAGCATGTGGCATAGAACATATTTTTTTTCCAAAAACATTTATTTATTTATTTATTTTGGCGGCATCAGGGATTGAACTCACACCCTCGTACCTGCCAGACAGGCGCTTAAGCTGCTGAGCCAAACTCCTGGCCCTGGTTTTTTGACGCAGGGTCGAACTATGTAGCTCAGGCCAGCCTTTCGCTAGCGTTGTAGCCCAAGCCGGCCTCGAACTCACAACACTCCGCCTACCTCAGCCTCCCGAGTGCTGGGATTAAAGGCGTGCACCACCATGCCCGGCTAACTATTTTATTTCAAAGAGGAGAAAAAAAAAAAAAAAAACACCAAAGTTTCAAAACACAGCAATCAGGAGACAACAGTGGTACATATGTAGAGCAATGCCATCCCCAAATCAGTCACCCAGAGCACATCTGCATTCAATTGTCCAAACAGTGCTAGTGCAAACCTTTCTTTTCAAAGAACTCAGAGACATCAGTAGTATAACTATCTTAAATATATTTATTTTTATATAGTTTCTTTCAGTTTCTCACACTAATGAGATAATATGATGTTTACACATGCCTGTCTGATATATTTTGCTTATGTGTATGGTCTCAAGTTGCATTCATTTACCAATAAAATTCTCAAATTTGTCCTTTATGACTGAGTAGTACTCCATTGTATAAAAGTACATTTTTAAAAATCTATTTCTCAGTTGATGGGCATTTATTTACTTATTTATTTATTTTTTGCAGTACCAGGGATCAAACTCACAACCTCGCACCTGCCAGACAGGCGCTTAGGCCCGCTGAGAGCCCCATGAGCCAAACTCCTGGCCCCAGTGGGCATTTAGGTTTAGAACATATTTTTAAAAGTGGAATTATCTGGTCAAATAGCATGAGCCTTTCAGCACTGCCAAATCATTTCCCAGAAGTATACCAAATTCTACCACAGCATTCACGGAGTATATTATTATTATTATTTTTTTTTTCAGCACTGGGATTCAAACTCATAACCTCACGCCTGTCAGACAGGTGCTTAAGCCACTGAGCCGAACTCCCAGCCCTAAGTTTTTGAGGCAGGGTTGCACTATGTAGCTCAGGTTGGCCTTGCGCTCACATTGTAGCCCAAGCCGGCCTCGAACTCACAACACTCTACCTACCTCAGCCTCCGGAGTGCTGGGATTAATCACGGAGTATATTATTACTTCAAAGAATCTGTTAATATGATGGGCAAAAAAGACAGTATTTTATTTTACTGGTTTTTTTTTTTTCAGCACCGGGGATTGAACTCACAACCTCACGCCTGTCAGACAGGCACTTAAGTCACTGAGCCAAACTCCCCGAAGTATTTTATTTTAGACTGCACCTTTTGGGGTGACACAGGGATTGAACCCAAAGTCTTTGCTGAGCTACATACATCTCAGTCATTTGCGCTTCTTTACTGCTGTGGTGAGTCTTTTTTAAGTCTATCATTCATTTGCATTTATGAATGATATATTTTACCTGTATTTTGTTTTGAGACAGGGTCTCACTATGCAGTCCAGGGTGGCCTTGAACTTAAGGTGGTCCTCCTGCCTCAGCCTCCTGAGTGATTACAGGTGTGCATCACCACACCTTGCCTTCCCCAGGATTCTTATTATAGTCTGAGTTTAGGGCAACAAAACCGCACTGCCAGGATACATGGAGTACCACCGAGGGGAAAGCAAGGCCCTTGGTTCCCTCAAGTCCCTTTGGGAGCCACACTGTGAAGCTTATGTGGAAGTTTATATAGTAAAAGGATGCATCCACTTTAAGCATCCACTTAAACTCCACTCTCCTGAGCATGGTGGTGCATGCCTGTGATCCCAACACTTGAGAGGCTGAGGTAGGATTGTGATTTTGAGATCAGCAAAGTTCAGGCCCAGCCTAGATTACATAAGAAGACTGTTTAGAACACACACACACACACACACACAGCATGCACACACGCATACACACACACAGCATGCACACACGCATGCCCCAATGAAAACAAAACGAATTCCCTTCAGGGCGATAAAATTTTAAAATGCTCAGAAGTCTTTCAAGCATAGAAGTATCTGACAACTGGAGCATTCAGGAAGTGTCGGGCAGGCGTCCCCACGGGAAAGTCCTCCCTAGGGCGGCGGCGTTCGGTGTGTGCCCGGCAAGTTTCTTTCTGTACTATGTCAGGCTGTCTTGCTTTCTAAAATTGAGGGTGTGAACTGGGCAAACAGAGGAGCACAGAAACTTGCTTTGAGACCTAAGAAAAAGTGTGTAGAGATGGGTCGTGTGCCTCATTTTCAGGCCCCCCTAAGAGTTGGTAATAACTGCAGTAAGAGACCCAAACTCAAACTGCTCCTCAGTCCAATGCATGGTATCCGCTGCACCCCAGCCATGGGCAGTTACAACATCCAGATGTGGCTCTGAAGGCACCAGCTTCCTTCTGCTCGTCCAGCAAACCCTCAGTGTAACAGTGCGGTCGCCCCACCCATCAGCACCGCTGGAATGCTCTCTGGGGTGCACACTGCTTTAATTTTCCAGCTTGGACTCTCATTTGTTGACAGCTCTGCAGAAACAAAGCGTCTGGACGTCTGGCTTTGCTTTAATGGACAGCAGGTGCTGCGCTGGGTTACTCTGACAGCGAAGTCTGGAGAACCCCGACACCGGGTCAGACGACTGAATAAAGCCAACCGAGATGTCAGTGTCCCTGTGAGAGGCTGTGAAGACCCTGACTAATCTAAATTTTTTTTTTTTTTTTGGCGGCACCGGGGATTGAACTCACAACCTTGCACCTACCAGGGCAGGTGCTTAAGGCACTGAGCCAAACTCCCGGCCCGGGTTTTTTTGAGGCAGGGTCGCACTATGTAGCTCAGGCCGGCCTTGTGCTCGCGTTGTAGCCCAAGCCGGCCTCGAACCCATGACTAATCTAAATTGATAAAGGAAAATGTCACATGCAAAGATTATAGCTTAAGAAGTTAAAAAAGGAACATATCATAAATCTAGTGCACACATTTGAAGCCAGCCTAGTATTTGTGGCACTCTCAGGGTTGCTGGATCCGGAACTCAGCCCAGCAGCCTGGGACTTGTCACCTTGGAATGGAGTATCATCATCTTACCTGTCCTGGGCTGCATTAGCTCGGGCTCACAAAGTCCCTTTCTCTAATTTAGCCCAATACAGGCCAGTTACAGGGACTCACTGGGGAGGGCTGAGCCTGTCTGCGGCCAACTGCTAAGGAAGGAGAGGAAATAGAACCTATCTTGGGACCCTTGGGCAACCAAGGTCTATCCTTTGACCTGGGCTAGGCAGGCCTTCTCCCTGGGAGGGACCCAGGGAAGGATGGTCACTGGTCAACTGCCATTAGGTGAGCAAGGGGTCTCCTGGCACTGGCTGTTAACTTCCCAAAAGGCAGAGAAACAAAAGCACGAGATGCAATAGTCCTCACCATCTCACTTTGGGCCATAAGGTTTTCACACCTGCTGCCCTATAATCCTGCTGCTGGAAATGGGGTCTCAGGGCACTCTGGGAAAGGGACAATGGTAACTGGCCAACACCCCTGCTTACTGCCAGGAACCCACGGGCTGGAGTGGCACCTGTAGCACTACTCACGAGACATGCCAGGAAAGAAATGTGGGGTGAGACCTGGAACAGTAGTTACTACTTGTCTCAAACCAAAACTAAGGTCAGGGTGATAAGTCCTGGACTGGTGTCTTTTACTTACTACCTTATAAAATGAACCAATTAATAAATTAAGGTCTCAACAAAGAAAGGACACCACTGATTACCAGCTAAGAATTTCCTTAGGAGACCCTCAGCCCCTGCTTTTTTTCTTTTGGTGGTACTAGGGATTGAACTCACAACCTCACACCTGCCAGACAGGTGCTTAAGCCACTGAGCCAAACTCCCAGCCCTGGTTTTTTGCAGCAGGGTCGCACTATGTAGCTCAGGCCGCTCTTGCGCTTGCATTGTAGCCCAAGCTGGCCTCAAACTCACAACGCTCCTACCTCAGCCTCCCGAGTGCTGGGATTAAAGGTGTGCGCCACCACGCCCAGCAGCCCCTGCTTTTTAAAATACTCAAACTGCTGGGCATGATGCCACATGGCTGTAATCCCATCACTCAGGAGGCTGAGGCAGGAAGACTGCCACAAGTTTGAGACCAGCCTGGATTATATAGTGAGTCCAAGACCAGCCAGGAACACATGGCAAGACTGCCTCAAAAAACGGAACAGAAGCTATCAAAGGAAATCTTAGGATACAAATCTGTTTTAAATGATAATTAAGAGCAAAAGCAAGGTGTCTAGTTGTGAATGATGGATGTGGATTTTCCCCACCAGCTCAATTACAGTCAGTGCCTATGATCCCCAGGAGGGCTGAGGCCCACTCTTTGCTGTCCTGCCCCGTAACTATGGGACTTCCTGTGTAAGGACACAGAGAAGAAATCTAGAAAGCAAATCTGTGTCCTTTATTCCACTCAGGCCCCTCCCCCAGCCACATGCTGACTTCTGGGCTCAGCAGGCTGATGAGAGGGTCCAGGGGCCTGAGGCACACAGGGTCGGGGCTGTGCTCTCCAGGTGGACGGTGGAGCGGGCAGTGGAGACAGCTGAACCTTGTGACAGAGCCCTTGCACTGAGGGAAAAGAAGAGTTGAAGTAGGACTCCTAGAGGGGGACAGCGAGGTCCTTGCAGGGCCTGTGCTGGGTGTTTTGGGGACACTCGTCTGCTGACCCCACAACCAGCCAGAAGGGTGGAGGGGAGGCTGCTGCTGGCCACTGTTGTGGGGGATCCTCCTGGAGGTCCTTTCCTTTTTCTGCTGTGGCTAAATTTACGACCAAGAATTAGAAGAGGAGGCTGATAAACTTGCTGAGTCTCATCGTTTTGGAGATGAGCTGCTGGGGGTTAAGAACGAGATGGAGGGACGTGGAGAGCACGAGGCAGGAGTACTCCGGAGAGGCTGCCAGCCGAAGACAGAGCCTGGAGCTCCGAAACCGGGCCTCAGGTACCCCAGTGGCTGTGGGGGTGGGAGGCTGAGAGATCTCTGGGCAACCACCGTGAGAGATGACACTCAGGTACCAAATGCAAACAGAGCTGCCACCCTCTATCCTCCAGCAGTATCAGGAGGCCCGCCGACGATAGGACCCAGTGGCCAGGAGGCGGGGCTTATTGCTGGGATATCATGGTGAGCGCCCAGTCCGAGAAAGCCACTGTGATGTCCTGTAGGCAGAGCCAGGTCCAGCGGGCAGCCTCGCTGAGCTGGCTTTTCACGCAGTCCCATGTCACCTCACCCCTGGGAAAAAAGCAAGACATTTTAAGCGAAGGAGTGTGTGCACGAGGCTGCAGCTTGGACCCATAAGCCTCACCCCCAAGCAGCGAAGGGCAGCGTGGCATGAGATGCACAGGGAACCCTGGCCCTGGGGACACGGCCTGAGGTCCTGGGCGGGACCCATGGCGCCAGAGCCCTGGGTGCAAGCCTCACCTGCACAGCTCGTGGCAGTGCTCCTGGGCCCGGGCCAGGCCCTCCAGCAGCAGGCGCCACGCGGGCAGCAGCACGCTCTGCTGCACAAGCAGCAGCAGCTCCCTCAGGTAACGCAGCAGCTGGTGCAGCGCATCGGGAAGCTGGATCTGCAGCCGGAGCAGAGGGATGGCTGGGTCAGGGTGACCAGGCCTTCAGGATCCCGTCCCCAGCGGGCAGGGCTCTGCCCTCCTCTGCCTCTGCTTCCAGCTTACCCTCTGAGAGAGGCTGGAGAGGCTGTCGCTGAACCAGGCCAGGTGGGAGGCACAGTGGGTAGAAAGGAAGCTGACCGTGGAGTTGGTGTGGGCCCAGGCCAGTTGCAAGCTGGGTGACACCACTGTAAGCAGGTAAGAGCCGCAGGCCGGCAACTTTTCTTCTAACCAGCTGCAGAGAAGTCAGAGGGGAAAGGGGAGGACTCTGAGCCTCGTCCAGAGCCCTGCTGCCAAAGAGCTGGGGAAAAGCAGGCCGTGGAGAAGGATAATCACAAGCACTTCCCACTGACTGTAGGTGCCCGCCAATGTCTGCACCGCCCCGAAGCCCAAACCTTTCCCTCACACCCCTCCTCTCCTGCCCTTCGAGCAGCTCACCTGTAGCCCTGCAGGCTGTAGGAGTAGAGTTTGGCACACACTTGTTGGCCAGCAGGCAAGAGACCAGACGACTGAAGTACCCGGCCAGTGAGGGAGGCTGAGGAAGGAGGCTCTGATGAGCGGGGGTTGAGGGTGTGACTTGGGAGACACACACGCAGGTCCCCGGGAGGCACAGTGAGCAGGAGGGCAGAAATGTGTGAGTTCACGAATCACGGAGCCAGCTCAGTCTGTCCACAGCAGGCTCCGGAGAGGCACGTGGGCCTGGGCGCTGAGTGCCTCCTCCTGGCCAGGACAGCAGGAGGAACAGGGCACAGGCGGAGTCCTGAACTCAGGGGTTGGAAGCTTCAGCTGTGATCTTACACTAGCTGCAGTGTTCCCGAGCCTCAAGTGCTGTGAGTTAGGTGCAGGCAACACCTTCTTGCAGGACATCATGAATATGCAAGCATTTCTATGCTACTAAGTTAACAGCCCAATCTGTGAGTCTTATGCTATCTGCGGACAGAAAAGCTCATCTCAACAGTGTTTATCTGTGGCACTGAGAACTCAGCAGGATGAACATGAGGCTGGGGGTGTAGACTACACCTAGCTCTGTGCCCCCCTACTCTGCTCCCTTCCATGGCTGCCATCACTGCTTACCCTGGAAAGAGCCGTGTGACCAGAAGTCGTGGCCCAGGACACCCACAGCGAAGATGGGCAGCAAAAGCAGCAGCCAGGTCCAGGGTGGCCGGGGGCCCTGGGCCCGCCGCAGCAAGCCCTTGTTGGGAAGGGGAGAGTGCTGTGGTCAGAACAGTCAGGCCCAGGGACGTGCACTTGTAATTCCAGCACTCTGGGAGGTTGAGGCAGGAAAATTGCAAGTTTGAGATCAGTCTGGACAAACAAGTAATTTAGGGAGACTGTCTGAAAGTAAAAATCTTTTAAAAAGGGATAGGGATGCAGCTCAGTGCAAAGAACCAGGGTTCAATCTTCAGTGCCGGGGGGAGGGGAAGCGGGGCGAATGAAACCTGCCACAGTGAGCGCTGGCAGAGGTGAGGCACAGCGGCGGTCGGAAGGGAAAGGGAGGCTGAGCCGGTGGAGCCCGCACACTAATTCTGAGGTAGTAGGGGGCACAACTCGCAGGCGGGGTGGGGCGTGACCCAGGCCAAGAGCTGGAGACAAGGATAGGGTCCCACTCGGGTCGGAGAGGTTAGGTGCCACACCTTGCAGGCTGTGTCACAGGTGGCAACTTGCTGGGTGTTCCCGCTGCCCCTCTTCAGAAGCTCCTGGTTGGTAAGCTTGAGGGACTGAATGGTTTCTTGTAAAGACAGCTGTGTCTGTAGGATACCAAAGGCTGGGTTGAGAACATGAGACTCTACCTGGGAGGGAACCCAGGGCCTCCACCCTGCTTCAGGTTCCAGACCAAGTGTGAAGCCCGTAGCTGAGGGGCAGGACCCCAGAGTCCTGCCCAGACCTAGCTTCTCACCTTCTTGGGAATCCGCTCCCAGGACCTGAGCAGGTGCTCCAGCAGCAGGCTGTGGGGAAGCACAATCCTCCATTAGGCAACCTGTCACTGACCCTCCCACCCTCCCACCCGTGTCCTCCATAAGCCCAGCTCCCTCCACCCCTGCCCCCAAAGGAGGAGCTCTCTAGAGACCATCTGGGCAATGTTCCCACTCTAGCTGAGAGGCCTGAGCCCACAGAACAGCCAGGTTCCCATTCTGCTTCCAGGACCTGGACGGAACCTCAGGCTGCTCTGTCTGTGTGGGGCAGGTGGGTGACCCTACCCCCACCTGCCTGGACTGTGATAGGTGCTTGGGGTACAGCTGCCTCCAGATGTTGGCACTGATGGGGTCCACAGTCAGGCACTGGGTCAGGCTGCCCAGGAGCTGCACAGGGAACAGAAGAGACTGCTGGGGACAGAAGAGAGGGAAAGCACAGAGGCCACCAGGGCAACTGTCCACCCCAAGGGCAGAGAAAGAGCAACAGGGCCTGGAAAGCTGAGTGGCTGTCACGAGTGAGGGGCTCTGAGTTAAGAATGTCAACTCAAGGATCGCATGTCCGTGAGTGACGGCACCAGACACCCCCAGCCTGGATGTTGTTCCCTTTCAGGCCCCACTCCCAAGGGCAGAGCAGGAGTGAGCAGGGCAGAGGGGTATGGGAGATGGATAAGGGGGCGTAGGAGGCTCCTAGGCAAGGGAAGGTCTGCCACAGCTCCTCACCTCTTTCTTCATCTCAGAGGAACAGCTAGGGGTGACTCTGGACAGGAAGGAAGGGAAGTAGACGTGTAGCGTAGATTCTGGTTTTGCTCCAAACGCCAGCACCTTCAGCCGGGGGTAGAGCCGACACAACTGCTCCTGCAGACTGGGGAGGAGCCCGGGCTGCACATGGAGCTGCACCTCCGAGCCTCTTCCTGTCTCGGGGCCCACGCCCTTCCTCACGAGGGAGCCCCTGACAGCCTCTTGATGGCACTCTTTTAACTGAAAGACCCCTCTGAAAACCTGATGAAAGCCAAAGACCCCTTTCCTGAGAAAATGCCCATACACCAATCACACTCAAGATTTCATATAATATCAAAGGTGCATGCATCCCGTGAAACCCATCTTGAACCTCCAAGTTGCAATCCAGATACAGGTGGCAGGCGGACAGGGACCAGGACTAGGGCCTGGGTTAGTCCCTGACCTCTGCTGATGACCCTTCCCAGCAGGTGCATCCCAGGGCAGTCCTACCTGGGTGTCAGGGAGTTGTTGCGCGTATAGGCAAAGTCCAGGAGCGGGAAGAAGTCCTTGGGGCCAATTATGCCAAAGCCCTTGGTGAGGTTGGGGTGGATCCTATGGGGAAAGGAAGAAACAGGTTTGCTGGAGGTCACCACCCGGGCTAGCTGTTTTGGCCATAACCCCAGCCAAACCCACAAATAAGAAAAAGGGTATACACACTACCCCATCCCCCAGGCCTTGCTGGCTCCCTCCCTCTCCTTCCTCACCATGACCTTCAGAGGTGGGAGGAGCTGGTCCTGATTTTCCTTGCACCCCTCGTGTGGATACCCTGGGCCTTGCCTGTGCTGTCCCCCCACTACTCACTGGAGCAGCCGGTCCAGGTATGCGATGGCAAAGGCAGACAGAGACTTGATGCCCAGCACAGGCAGCATGATGCCCAGCCACACTGCGGAGACAGAGATTGGAGAGGAAGCCGGAGGCTTGTCCAAGGCGACATCGGAGTGGAGGGTCCCGGCTCCGGGATTGTTCCGATTCCCGCTTCTGTAGTACCTTTCAGTCCCTCAGTGAGGCTGGTGAAACCTGCTTGCCCCGCGGCCCACATGATGGTCAGGCACTTTGCTGGTCGGCTCTGGTGGGACCTCAACAGCTCCAGGAACTAAGGAGACAGGTGGGGAGGGCAGGTTGGGATGGGCAGAGCTCCAGGAACGCCGCAGAGCCAAGTGGGAAGAGAGAGCAACTGGAAGAGGAGGGGCAGGCCGAGGGGCAGTGGGTCTTGACGGCAGCGTGGCACTGTAATTCAGAGCAGGGGCGTCACTGCGCTCTAACATTTACTGGCTGACCAGCCCTAGGAAAGCTATGACGCCCCACTGTGGCCCAATCTTCCCACTGACAAGGTGGGAATAGCAGTCCATGCCTCATGTATGTCCAAAGCAGACGCATAGTAAGAGCTAACAGTATAACGTAGAATTTCTGGTGTTACAGTCTTCTACCTTCCCACGACTGGGTCCAACAATGTAGATTCTTTCTAGCATCCCCAGCCCTAGTCATGGTGCCCCTACCATTGGTCACGGCTTACCTTGCCCAGGCTTGCGGTGACAATTTTGGGCTTGTCCTGCAGAATGGCCTGGATACAGATGCGGTAACCGTGTAACGATTCCCCTAGAGAAATTCATGTTCTCAGACCAACTCGCACTACTTGACATCCCAAACCTGATTTCACCTTTTTTTGGCAGCTGTGAGCCTAGAACCCCAGTCGATGAGTCCTGACCTCTTCCTCCCTTTCCACAGAGTATCGGATTAGCACATTCCTCTGCCCGAAGCAGGAAAACAGTTGTAGGCCCCCAAGATCTTACTCTCCACAGGCTCCTCTCACCTGGTGTCTTATCCAGCTCTTGCAGCATGGTGAACAGACAGTGGTCAAAAAACAGCTCCAGAGACGCCGGTGCCTTTGTCAGGAGCCCGCGGATGATCCCACGCAGCTCCCGGCTCACCAGACTGTAGGGATAATCTGGGGCCATTGGCCTCCACATGAGTCTAACACTAGGTGCCCCCCCAGTCTGAATGGAGGCAGAGGTCCCTGCACTGAGGCTGGCATCCTCCCTCTTCCAAGGAAGCCCCAGGCCCATGCATAGCCATGTGTGAACCACGACGGTGGGAGGCAATGGGCTATTAGCAACACACAGCCCTTTGACAATTTCCTTGCCCTTGTTTGAGCTGAAGGAGGTGGGGAGACTAACCATGAGGATGCTGGCTGAGCGTGGGTTCACTCCGAGGAGCCTGGAGCTTGTAGTTGAGATAGCTGGCCAGGTCCTTCAACCACACGGAGGGATTCCCAGCGAACACGCTCTGGCTCTTGTCCAGTTCCTTCTGTAGAGCTGCCACATCCAGCTGCCAGAGACAGAACCTCCATGGTGAGTTGTGAGCAACCAGAAGGGAAATGGGGTGTGGGGAAATGGCTGAATGAGTGGTGGTAGAAGAAGCAAAGGGTTTCTGTTTTCAAAGAAACTCTGTAGAAAACAAAAATTTTTCTGCATCCAGACCTTGAAAACATAAAGAACAGGACAGCTGAGAATACTGTTCTCTTGGGCCTATGTTTGTAGGACCATCACAAGTTCAAGGGAAAAAAAACGGAGAACAAGATGAGTGATGAAAGACTACTGCTTCTGGGGCACCGGGAACCACAACCAGCTTTTCTGTCCCCTCTCCTGTCCCTGATCTTCAACACTTTCTTCTCACCGATCTATGTTTCCCCATACATTTTCCACTTCCATTCTTCTCTAAGTGCAAACATTCTGCCCCATCAGGCTTTCCACCTTTTCCTGACCCTTTCAACTAATGATGCCCCAAATCCCACAGCTCCCTTAGCGATGTCTCCCCACATCCCGCCCCACCTTCTTTGCACCTGAAGCCCCCAATCTTCCCATGCCTCAAGTCTAGGCGCGCTCACCACTTTCAGGGCCTCCTCTAGGCTGCGGAAGCAGCTCTGCTTCTGGTTGTGGCTGGTGACAGCTGCCACCTTCTTTGATTGCTTCTTATTATTCGTTGGTTTCTTAGGCTCCACAGCAGGAGGTGGAACCTGTTCCTTATTCTGTCGCTTCAAGGTTTTCTCAAATCCCCGCTCATAAAGGGTGCTGGTGGTCTGGATTGGAGCTAGGGTAAAGAGAGGTGGAGAAAGAGGGGCCATCCTTAGGTCCCCCAGGTCTCACAAGGATAGCGGTCCCTTCTCCCTCCCTGTCACCTAATTCATCTGCAAGACTGGCTTTGAACTCCTAGCGCTCCTCCTGACTCAGCTTCCCCAGTGCTTGGTTTATAGGCACGTGTCAAAGTCAAATTTTGTAGGCTACTTAGGGCAGGGAGCACTCATGGGGGCTGTTTTCAGTTATCACAGGGCCAGTCTGTGGCTCTTGTACAGGGACAGGGCAGTTTTTTATTACACAAATCGAAGTACATGGGAACTAGTAGAGGTGTGGATACAGAAGACTGGCTTTTTCCATATTGGTTCCACCCTAACTCCTACTGACTGTTGTGAAGTGACAACTTTATAAGCAACAAGTGACAAGCTTTCACCATTCACCGGGAGCCTGAGGACACAGCTGCCACCAAGACAAACTCCTGGTGGACCCCAAGTGTGGCAGGCCATGTCTCCCACTGCTGGGCCTCCTGCCCGGCCCTCCCCGATCTGCTGGTTAGTTAAGGACTGGGCACTGAGCAAGATCCAGGATGCCTCAGCTCGGCAGTCGGACACCGCCCGAGTCCAGCGAGGGCCGGGGCAGGTGGGACGGTTGAGGGCAGCGGCCCGAGCAGCTGGAGACCAGAATTCCAGTCCCTTCTGACTCGCGATCCGGGGCCAGGTGTCGCTTTCGCCGGACCTCAGCATGCCCATCGGTGCACCGAGGAAGGCCATCTAGCGAGCTGGCCACTGCCCGGGCAGGCCCGGGACAGCGACGGACGGTACTCACGGGTCAGGTCATATTTCCACACTCCGTTCGCCTCCCCGAGCGCCCTGCGGTCCCCGCCGCCGCCGCCGCCACCGCCGCCACCGCCACGCCCGCCGCCGCTGCGCCCACCAGCGCCGGCCCCGGGCCGCCGTCCCTTCTTCACCACCTCCCAGCGCCCCTCGCCCGCCGCCTTGGCCGCCATGGCTCCAGCCCCTCTCCCCGCCACCTCCCGCGTTCCGGTCGGCGCGGGCGCGCGCTGCCACGCTGCCACGTCTCCCTTCGCTGCTGCGCGGGGCAACCTGGGACTCGTAGTCTCCGCGGGGCGCCACGCTCAGCCCCGCCCCGGCCCACGGGGACCCCAAAGTCCCGCCCACGCCCTGGTGCCCTGAGGCCTCTGCACTGGAGTGCTAACCTTTTCCTTGACTTTATTGTGGCGCTAGCAGGATGCAGTGGAGACGTTCTCACCTGGGGAGAGTCTGAAGCTGAAATGCTTCTTTCATTCTAGGAAACTGCCCTTAATTTCTGTTGCTAGTGATTGAACTTCAGGTTTGGTGGGCGATAAAAAAATCTATTGCAAAAGGCCAAAGAAGAGGACGGGGCTTGAGGGGAGAGGCAGAGTGCAGGGAGGGCTCTAATGGGGTCCCTCCTGGGGGAGGCTGAGCAAACCCTGGGACAGATGGGAAACAGGCTCTGGCTGCAGACACGGTGCCCATCCCATGTTCAGGATGGGGCCGGGCAGTGGTGAAGAGCCCCTGAGCCCAGGAACCGGGAAGGCGGGTTACTGCTCCGTCGCTTACCATCCTGGCGGGGGTGGGGGGATCCCTCATGGTTTCGTAGGTTTTTTTAGGACAGGGTCTCACTCTGTAGTCCAGGCTGGCTTTGAACTCACTATGTAGTTCAGGCTGGCCTTGAATTGGAGTGGATTCTCCTGCCTCAGCCTCCTGAGTGCTAGGATTACAAGCATGCGCCACCATGCCCGGTGGCAGTTTCAG
>RJWM01019199.1:0-39567 GCA_004363535.1 Dasyprocta punctata | reverse complement strand
TCTATTTTTTTTCCATTTTAAATTTAGACTCTATTCTGCATTAATTTGTGTCTGAAGCACGAGTTTAGTTCGACATATGATTATTATTATTATTATTATTGTTTGCTACAATTGTCCAACATTCCAATGGTTTTTGTTGAGAACAACTCCCTCCATACTTGTGGAGAGGTATCTGTTGTGTCTCTGTTCTGTCAAAATTATCCTCTGTCTCCTTTTGCCAATCTGTATGTACTACACTGCTTTGGTTTCTGTATATATGCAATAAACATTGAAACCAGGTTGACTTATTTCTCCTATTTAGTTTTGTTCTTCAGAAGGAGTAAATTCCAGCTTAATCCAATAGTAAAACATATCCTTAAACTCCTATAACTAAAATAGCAACAAATTAACTACTAAAACAATAGGGAATCTAAAAGTAGACCTAATTGAACATGGAAGTTTAGTATATCATACAGAAAAAACATCTCAAATCAATAAGGAAAAGATAACATGTAAATTAGTAGTTTTGATATAGCAGAAAAAAAGAAAAAAGATAAAATTGTATAACTCCCTGTAGCATATATTAGATTTTCAAATGGATCCCAAAATGTAAATAAAATTATACAATTGCCAGAAGGAAACATGGACAAGTGCTTAATAATTTGTGCGTTGGGAAACAAATCTATTTTCCAAAATTCAGAATTGTCAAATAATAAAAAATAGACATATTATGTTTGAAGAAATTTATGTGACAAAAATACCATATGCAAATTAAAAGAGCACATTACATACCTGGAAGCAAGAATAAATCAAAGAAGCCAAACATTCTGAAAACAAAGTGAGAAACTTCAAGAATACAAAATAGAAAGCCCACAACTCTTCAGAAACAGAGGCTAGCCAAACTAACAGAAAATTCACAGGAAAAGAAAGTGAATGACTCGTAATCATATGAAAAAGTGTTCAAGTTTTACAAATAAGTTTGTTTATAAGTAAGAGAAATTAAAATTAAAATTATAATGAGATTTTTTTCACTCATTAAAGTGGCAAAATCTGCTTGTCCAGTTTAGTAAGGGATGGATCTGTATAGAAACAGACACTCCATGCTTGCTTGTGGGAACACAAGAGTACAATTTTTTTCTGGGGTGAAATTAAGCAGTACCTAGGAAAATTGCATATGCATACTTACCCTTCAACCCAGCAATTCCAATTCCAGAGTGTATCCCGAAAATGCATGTTACAATAATTGCAAATTCTTCCAAGTACCATTTATGCTCATCATTACTTTAACGTTTTCATAGTTTTGAGGCTTGATCTTGTTACTGAATGGCCAAGTAAAAAAGCAAATATACCATAATAAAGTGTATTATCTTTATAAAAATATTTTGATACTCTCCTTTCTTATTACTTGAAATTCAGAACAAAATAAATATCACCCTTAAGGGTGTAGTTGTTGTACTTCCAAAAGCCTCCTGTCCCCATGGACACCCATACACACAATTCGAGGGTCCTTGAACTGCACAGGGAGCATGTCGTCACAGGACCAGGGAAGGCACAGGCTGGGCTAAGTAGTGAAAAAGGTACTAAATCTGGAGGGCCTGAGCACCATGGATATAATGGGGTTACACTGGGATTGAACGGAATTCATACAATCTTTCTCAATTTGATAGAAAAGAAAATCCCCCTTCCTGTTAAAGAAAAGTGGGAGTTTTTGCTCTGAAATATTAAGCTTGGCTCTTGTTTCAATTCAAATGAATAATTACAAATCTTCCGTTGATTTTATCTAAGCTTTAGGTTGGGACTGACGATAATAGCAGGAAAGATTATAGAACCTATATGTTTCATTGTATATATCTAAAAAGTACTGTAACAGTCACAGCAAAGGGGTACATAAGCTCCACCAGACTTTTAAAAGTGTCCACGAGAGAAAACAAGCAAGATTTTGGTACAACAGGGCATTATCCCCGGATTCTTCTGTTGGTGGATCTGGGCTCCAATTCTGTCCACCCCGTGGGTTACCTAAAGGCTTTGCTTACCTCTCAGCTGTCTCCAAGATTTACAGGTGTCCATGTGCGTGCGTGTGTGTGCAAACATGTGTGAGTGTGTGAGAGACAGAGACACAGGGAGAGAGAGAGAGAGAGAGAGAGACAGAGAGACAGAGAGACAGAGAGACAGAGAGACAGGGGAGAGAGAGAGGGAGGGAGGGAGAAATAAAGAGACAGGGACAGAGAGACAGGGGAGAGAGAGAGGGGGAGAGAGAGAGAGAGAGAGAGAGAGAGAGAGAGAGAGAGAGAGAGACAAAGGAGAGACTGATGTCACTTTGCCCCTGAGCTGTCCCTGGCCCAGACTTTCTCCACCCCTGTGCTTGCATAGCTCCAGTGCCCAGATGCCGCCTTCCCGATTCCCGAGATTAAGACGGCACCACAGAGCATGGATCAGAGCCTCCTGTTCTCTGCTTTGTGCTCTTATTTCTATCGGAGACTAGATCCAGTACCTCTCAGTGTCTTGTTAGTCCTTTAATACTAATAAGACCAAGTTCTCTTATTTCCCCACCCTTTCTAATCGCTATTGGTGAGAGGAGCAGTTTGAAACACACCATCTGCCACTGTGTAACAAAATTTTTATGGCATTTGACCTGTCCGGTGTTTCACCTTTTAGCTATTGCATAATATTCTATCTAAGCTGACCCTACCTCTGAGAAAAGCTGAATTATTATTACTTTTAAGTGTGTGGGTACCAATGAAAGGAAACAAAAAACATGACAGATTACTTCTCACGTTGGTTATCTTATTTGAATATATTTACTCAAAACTGTCTGATATTTCAGTCCTGACTAGATAGCCTGACTTTCAAGAATAAAAAGTATTTAATAAATCATGGCTACAAATATACAGTCAAACATGTATTTTATCTAATGATTATTTCACTGCTAAGAAGATACTATCCCTTTGTGTTGTCCTTGCTTATACCTCCAGTCTAAGTAGAAAGGGATAAAAGATAATTCTATGCTTCATGCACTTCTGTGAGCTACAGGAACATGTTTTCCTATCACTCAGTCAGGCTGAGAACCTGAAAGCCGATCCCTTATCAACAAGTGTTCTTGAGATTCTTAGCATCATGATAACAAAGAACTAAACACAAAGAAAACTTTTTGTGTCTATGATGAGATGCTTATGCCAAAAGCGGACAAAGGAAACTAGAACAAAAGAAACACCAGATAGTGGTGAAACCTGAATCCTGGAGCCAACCCAGAACACTGGACAGAAATCGCAAGCATCTTCCAGCAGCGCCATGGTTCCTAGAGGAAGCAGGCAGCTCGAGCTCACACAGACAAGCTCTCCGCCAGGGCTGCTCAGCCCCTGCCCTGGGAAGTTCGAGAGGTGACTGCCCTCAGGGCCCAGGGCAGCCGTTCTGGCTCCGAGTCTGATCCTGGACACCCTGATGTTGGTCTCATCCTGTCCAAAGTAACCTAATTAGATGTTAGTTAGTATCTGATTCACAGCAGAGGCTCCAAATTAATCAAACTTCTTAGGTTTTTGGTACATGGTTTGCACTGGCTTATAGAAACCTCTACTATTTATTTAATTATTCAACTACTTATCTCTATAGTCTCTCCCATTTCTCTCACATGTATGTGTTTAATACATTTGATTTAATACGTGCATTTAATATGTGTTTATTTAGGTTTATGTGAAAAACTGTATTCTTGCAATATAGACAGTCTTATAAAATGTCTACTGTCATTTCAAATGCATGGCTTTTCAACTTATACTAATAGCATGCAATGAATGTATTTCTGCTTATCATTTTTTTTCAGGCAGCAATCCATCTTCATCAAGCACCCCCACTGCTTCCAAATGTGGTAGACCTTCCATGGCGAGGGTTGATCATGTTTTCCTGCCCTCTGTCTCTCTCCAAAATGCAATGGACACTCTGAGCTATGTCTTCCTATGGACCGGTAAATAAAGGCTGTGGCATGTGAATTAGTGAAGGTTCTCCAGGGAAGAAAAACAATAAGATGGTGTGTGTGTGTGTGTGTGTGTGTGTGTGTGTGTGTGTGTTGCGGGGGAGGTTGTTATAAAAAAACTGCCTCTTAAAATTATGAACTAGGGAGGTTGGAAAGTCCAGAAGTGCAGGTTGAGTAATAAGCTGGGAACCCAGGAGAATTAGTGGTGCAGTTCTATTCCAAGGCTGCTTGGCTTCCCCAAGAGAGACGTTTCAGTTCCAGTTTGACAGCAAAATAAATCCAATGTCCAGAGGCCATCCAACAAGAATTCTTTCTTACTTGGGCAAGGTTCATCCTTTTGTTCTACTCAGGAACACACAATTTAGCTGAGCCCTGCCCATAGTAGGGAAGGAGTCTGCTTTACTCAATCTATCAATTCAAATGTTAATCTCATCCAAAACCTCCCCACAGAAACATCCAGGAGAGCGTCTGATCACATAAGGGCAGGCATAAAACTGACCATGGCCCATTCAAGTTGACACAGGAAATTCCCCATTCCACAGCATGGAAAAGTCAGGACATAAATGCTGACTCAATAGAAGTGTGTGTGTTTAACCTGGACAGCACTGTCAGCAAACTCTCCTGGCTCGCAGACCTCAGCCACCGCACTTACAGGCAATCAGAGTTCTTAATAAATCGATTCTTAATCCTTGCATATACTTGGCCTCATCCACCTCTCAATTTTGCTAATTTACAATGTTTAAAGATGTATCTTGTTGTTGGTTCCATTCGTATTTTTCATATCACTAATCGGCCCGAGCAGCTTGTCATATGCAGGCTACCTGGTTTGCTCTTCTTGCTGTTTGAATGTGTTTAAACTCTCAGTGGTTCTAAAGTTTTCAATCCCTTTCATTCCTTATGCATTTGTATTTTCTGATTCTATTCTGAGATCTGTTTTGTTAATCTTTTCAAAGAACAAAGATGGGTCTTTGTTAAAGCACTCAATTGCTGTTGTGTTTTATTTCCAAGTTTTCCTCTCAGAATATCCCTCTTTTTTTTCCCTCTTTGAGAAGAAAGACCATGGCTACAGCTGGGTAGGAGTCTGCGTAGTGGCTGATCCCCGGTACATGCACACTGCAACTTAGTGGAATGACAGAAGCAACCGGAAAATATCTCATCTCTGGAGGTATAGAAATGCATTTTGCATTTTACTTTGAGCTTTCTTCATAGAAAAAGAGACTGGAATGATTTGCATATTGCCAGCGGAAATGGGACAAGTTAAGGGAATGAATGGCCTTTGTCTAGTTGGTTTCTTCACTAAAATGTGATGACTACCATTGAGTGCAAACCCGTGGAGGTTTGAGCGGAGTGAAGCAGTGATTCTCTGTTCCAAAATAAACGCCAAAGGACCAGAATAGAGTTTGAAAAGCTGGGTTATGAAAAGTGATTACCAAAAATATAATCACCAGTAGCAGCAAGAGGAATTCTTAAAAAGCTGACTTTCTAAATGAGTATCAGATATAGGAAGCAGTGTATGACACAAATCATGAGGCTCATAATCCCAGAATTACAGGGAAAACCAAAACATAGACTAGAAATACCAACCACTAAAATAAGCTTGCCTGTGTACCAATATATAGCTAAGTGGATAGAAATATTAGCCCCAAAATGTGACACATCCCATCTTACTGAAAGAGTAGTGGAGGAAGTTGGGGAGGGGAGTTATTGCTGATACCGTATATTTTAAGTAATGCAAGAGGTGACTTTTCCAAGTCTTTTTCAATAACTCTTCAAGATCAGAAAGTAATTTTCTTTCCCATGAAATACCACAAAGGAAAGTCAATACACTAAAGAGCATGAAAATTAGCTGGGTGTGGTAGCTCACGCCTATAATCCCAGCACTCAGGAGACTGAGGCAAAAGGATCATGCTGATTTCGAGACCAACCTGGGCTACAAAGTGAGCTCAAGGTGAGCCCGAACTGCATAGAGAGACCCTGTCTCAAAAAACCACACACAAAAAAAATTGATAACAGGTCAGAAGAAAGACATCTGACATAGCTTTTTGTATCCAAGCAAATGAAATACATGTGCTAAAAACCCACAGATAGAGTTTGCCTCTTGCAAACTGCATTCACTCTCAGTACTCAAAGGATTGCCCATCACCTAATACTATTTCTGTCTGACCGGTTTATATCAAAATAGAAAACTCAATCAATTTAACTACCTTGGGTGAGTGGCTACTTTCCTGGTTAAAAATATCTACTCATCTGGAATTGCTGTTCCCCTAAGAGAAATCTATAATCCTGTATCATTTTGAAGGCATTTTTCCTTAAAGGTAATTGGAAAAGATTTACAGATCTGTGTTCATACCAACCAAATTTGAATTACTTCAGCAAAAGGAGATCTACTTTGTGATTCTTCAGATTCAAAATACTCACAATATCAACTGCTAAATGCCAAATTTCTGTCTTTTCAACTATCTCAGCACACTTACAAGCATTACAGTTTCCAAAGGAGATGTACGTGCTACACTATGCAATAAATGACCCTTCCTGTAATTGGAATGTTAATTTTTTAAAGTCGTAGTAATTATCTTCTTTTCAAAACTTTGGGAATCAAAGCAAATTTTGTCAATTCAACCAACGGCTGCCACGATTCATCAGCACTTAAAATAAAAATTCACCCCTGCTTAACTAAACAATGTATACAATGTATACAACTTGGCAATTTTCACTCTAATAAAATAGCACATTCCATCAAGTCAGAATCAAAAAAGAAAAGATAAAGATGATTCAGTAAAAGACACAAAGCAGCAAAGTATTTTCTCTATCACGGGGCAATATGATGAGGCATTAACTCTCAAAGAACACATTAGTTTTCGTCACATCACCCCAGATGAATGTTTATTTAGATCTCCTAAGCTGAATGAAAAACTGCTAATGCCCTGACTATTTACCCAATTAGGCCTGGAGTAAAAATTCATCACTCCAATTTCTTCCTCCAGCACACACACACACACACACAGAATCACACGTGCATGCGCACACACACACACACACACCAATGGAAATGTGGTTGGAATAATATGGAGGTTGAGCCCTGAGTTTCACAGATACTGAATAATTGACCACAGAAAGTAAAATGTTCATGAATTTGGAATTGTGCATTCTACTTCCCTATAACTATTTCCTCAGCAAATACGGCTTCTACTTACTTTGCCTGGGCTGTATTCTTTAAATCTGTAGGAACAAAGACATGTGAGGTAGCAGATATTGATTCTCTGGGAGCTCAGAAAAAATGCTGAGCAGTAGCTATGCCCTGATCCATGAGGGAAAGCTAAACAAACATCAAATTTTGCTAATAGTGATAAATCTCTTTCAAGTGACACATATTTGGAATTGTGACATTTTATTTTTGCACGCTCATAAAGAGAAAATGAAAACTCAATTTCTAAAGCCATTGGGAATGGGTCAGGCAGTTAGATTACAACCTAGTCTCATAGAAATAGAACAAGACCAAAGCAATACAGCCTGTCACTTTGAATAGGGTCAACTCTGGAGTCTCCCAAAGGAAAGGACTTCTTACTAACCTTTCTTTAAAGAGTAATGTAAAATAAAAACCTTGAAATTGCATCATTAAAAGTAAAAATATGCACGTTTAGGAACAGTTGCACAGTAAGAAGACTGTGGAACGTGCAGAATCTGATTGGACTCTGCCATGTGGTTACATGGTCAGGGCTGAATGTAAAACTGCCTACTGTGATGCCCAGGGAAGACCTGAGACCTGCCAAAGAAACAGTAAATCATCCTCCTCGTCCATCATCCAGATCAAAAAGCGAGTAGGAATCCCACATCTGGGCTATGTCACAGAACATCAGTGTCACAGCAATGTGAAATACACATGAAAACAGTAAATTCAAAACAGTGCAGGTTTTTTCAATTCAGCTTGGCAATCCTACTGCACCATTTACCTCTGGTGAGTTGTGTTTCAAAAAGTGATTCATTAAGGGTACATTTTGACCCGGTAAACAAGGGAGGTTCCACTGTGAGTTTGAGAGGACACGACACCCTGGACATGTGACCTCTGCTTTCATCACCACGGTAAGACAAGAACAGATTTAGTCAGAGTTTTCCTCTAGCAGGTAAGTGTGGGCAGTGTGGTGGGGGGTGTATTTCATCTAGTAATACTTTTTCTAATACCACATATAAACATGTTGCTTATGTCACATTTGCCCCTGCTTTTGTAAGTTCTGAGAAAGTGTTCCTCCACAGCTGCTAGAGCTATGTCCTTTTATTGCTTACCCTGAATGTTATTTGCAATTCACCTGTTATCTAAAAGCTAGTATCCAAGGGTAAGGTACATTTGACCTAAGTGTTAAACAAAGATGCAGAGAACTTCAGAATAAAAAATGACTTAAAAATAGTTCTAGAACCAGAAATATCAAACAGGAGAAATATTGATTATTAAACCAACAAAAACACTACTCGGCAATAAGGAAAGATAAACTGGACACTTATAGGTAATTGGATGCAACTTGAGGACATACTCATTAGTGAAATAAATAAGACACATGTGTAAACATCATATTGATTCATTAGTGTGACAAGCTGGAAGAAAATACCTATGTATATGTGTATGTATATGTATGTAAAAAATAGTTAAGATAGCTATACTACTGATTTCTCTGAATTCACTGAAGAGAAAGATTTGCGCCAGTATTGTTCAGACAGTTGAAGGCAGGTGTCTTGTGCGCTGGGTGAATGATTTGACGTGTTTTAAAATTTTGTTGTAGTTTTTTCTTCTTCTTCTTTTCTTTCTTTTTATCCTTGAATAAAATGAATTTGAAAAAAATAAATGAAAAATAAAAATAATAGAAACAAACACAAAAATAAATCAACAAAAACAAACAAAAGTTAAGCAGAGAAATTTCCTAAAATGAAAATACAGAATACTGAAAATACTGACTATAAAAACAGTGAGGAGCACAAATCCTGATACCATAAATACGGAAAGATGGAAAAACAAAATGCTGGTGTGAAGAGTGCTCTTGAAAAGTCCCTTTCTCCTGCAAGGACTTTATACAGGTTAAAATCTATAAAACACTCATGACACAACCTGGAAATTATTATCATGGAATCCCCAGAGGCTTGCTTCTCCTTAACCTTTCCCTGAATCCTTTCCTTTATCACATCTGTTTGTGATGATATTGACTCCCGGTATTCAGACTAAAGCCTCATTCAGCATGTGCTGCAGTGGGTCTCAAGAACAGCTTTAAAAGCTGAAATGCCACTACTGCCTCATTCACTGACATGTCAATCTTGAAGTGAGGACATGCGGCTTCCAGGAATAAAGTGTGGCACCAAGACAATTTGGTAAAAAAAAAAAAAAAAAAAAATTACAATTACTATGAATTCCTCCATTTGAGAAGATCCACAAACTCAGGCTATGGAGAAAGGGTGTGAGTACTTTAGAATCTCACTGAAAGTCTCAGTGGTCTAGGCCATTAGATGCCTGGGAAACTAAATTAGCAGGCGGGGAATCGGAAAAACAATCATGGTCCAGATCCTTAGGCACTGGAAGCCCTCTACTACTTGGGAATTTTGATTAGTGAAAATTTCATTTTGTAGATAAATATTCAGCCTCCTTATGTGATGTCTTCCATTCCATTATACATTAGATTAATGTCTGGTAATCTGTTTTAGTGATGAAGTACAAATAGGATTTCAGAGGGGGTAGTAGAAAAAATATGGAATTTGGAATATGGAAAAATGTTAGCCTTACTACAACCCCCAGTCTTAAACCTTTGGGAAAATGAGCACAGATCTTTCATGGCATGGGGGAATTTATATTTTCATCACAGTAGGCAGAGAAGGAAACCTGGGCCAGGACTTTGAATAGGGTAAGTGCTCAAGTGAAGGTTGGTTTTCTTGGAAAATTACTAGTTTGTTAGCAAATACCTCATGCTGCAAAGGTGCTTAGAATTATGTGAATTGGGTCAGTAGTTGCTTGGTTTATATTGCCTCATGAACCAAAAAGTCAAAAGTGCTCTCAGATCAAAAAGACAGCTATCATTGAGGTTCCATTGGAAGCATGACCATAGCCCCAATTTTCAAAGATCCTGAAATTCCCACTGTCGGTTTCCTTGGTCTAAATGATAAGATACATTTAGGCCTCCAGGACAGACATGCATGTGATCAAAGGCATAGCACAGCTAGTACAGTTAGAAACAAAGGGGCGAAGAGAATCACTCACTCCCCTACATTCAGCTGTAAACACCACCTTAATCATTACCCATGCTTCCATTTTCAAAACAAAACAACGAAAGCCTAAGAGATCACCGAGCCCTAGGAGGCAGAGCCCTGGCACCAGTGAGAAAGTCAGTAAGAGGCACCAAAAGTCAGAAGTTTCTGGGCTTTAAATTCTAAAAGCCTGAGTTACCAAGGCATTTTTTTTTTTTTTTTTGGCCTTTTTTCCTTTTCCTCTGTTCCTGCTGCTACCTTCCGGGTGATCTTCAATAAGTGTAGCTACAAACTACTTACCACAGAGAGTATGCTTGAAAATTCTTTCATTGCCATACACAAGAACCGAGACTATTTTTGGCCCGCTCAGCTGTTACACAACAGCTAGCGTGGTCGGCACTGATGTCCCCATAATCCAGTTTCCTGAACAAGTGAGGCATGAGAACACAACAGTTCTTCTCGCTTCAGCCAGCTCTGATTTCTCAAGTGTCCAAAAGCTGAAGCACTGTCATGGGGGGAAGTGGGGTCCAACGTCTCCCCCATCCCTCCACCTAGGTGGCTGTATCACTTGGGTGGGCACTTTGGTATGGTTTGTATGCAGATGTCCACCCAAAGCCTCCTGGGCTCATGGGTGGGGACTTTCTGAGGTGGCTGGATCTAGGTTTATGAATATGCATTAAAGGTGTGTGATAACTGAATTAGTTTACTGAGTGGTGTAACACAGTTCAGGGTGTGGATGATGGAAAGGCCCACCCTGGGTGTAAGTGGCACCAACCAATAGGCTTGCAGCCTGGATGGGATAAAAGGGAAAGAGAGACTCACTGCTTGCAGCTTCCTTCCTCCTGTCTGCTCTGCCATGGACTGTTTCTCCTCTGTGATGCCACTTTCCCATGCCAACCTGCCTTGAAGCCAGTTGACCACGGACTGCAAACTTGTACAGACTGTGAGCTAAAATAAACCCTCCCCGCATATTCTGTCCCCACTATAAGAAAAGTAACCAGCACACACTCCTTCCCTCCTTTCACCACTGCTCTGCTCTGTCTGCACCCTTCCTTGCTCTGTGCACACCCAGCGGTGCCATGGCCATTGCCATTGTCATCCAGGCGTGGGTACACTGCTCTTCCTGTGTGTACCTTGTGAGACCACTGATTGCTGCTGCTGATCTTGCATGGCCTCAGGTGCAAAGGGTGCTGCTCCACCTGTGACCATCACCTTCCTGCTCTAAGACTGGTCCCCAGGGATGAAAAGTCAGCCTGTTGTCACTTACAGTGTGACATGCTCCTACTGGGTCAAACACCGTGGAGATAGTGTGCTCCTGGAATGTGTTTGGGAGTCATGTGCACTTGAGTTTAAACTCCAGCTCTGTTAAGTATTAGCTTCATGACCATAAGTCAGTGACTGAACCTCTCTTTATCTTCTTCCTTACAGATAAAATATATAACTGGGCTTGGTTCACAGTGAGCACCAGTGTTAACTATCATTGTATTGTTAGTATGGGTATCAACATTGTTCCTTTCCTTTTAAATGCTTTTTTCTCTTTAGTAGTTTTAGGCTTACAAAAAATGGGTATTTCCATAAACTCTTTGGTTCCACATACCTAGAACCTGTAATTCTATCAACATTTTTTATAATCTACAAACTTAAAGTGACACTTTATCACCCAAACTCCATAATGTATCCCAGGTTTTGACAAATGTATAATGATGTGTGTCCACTATTAAATATCACACAGGACAGTTTCAGCCCTGAACATATTCTGCAGTCTGACTATTTATACCCAACATTCAGTTTTTTAGTATCTCTATAATATTGCCTTTTTCAGAATATCATATAGTTGGATTGATGCAGCACATAGCTTTTTTAAAATTGACTTCTTCCACTTAGATTTATGAATTTAAGAGTTCTCCTTTTTTTTCTTGGCTTGATAGGTCATTGCCTTAGCATTGGTTATTCCAGTGGCTGGATTTATCATGGTTCATCTATCCACTCACCCATGCAAGTATATTCTGGACGCTTCTAAATTTTGGTGATTATACTTATACCTTCCATAAGCATCTGTGTGAGATGGGCATAAGATTTCAACTTATTTGTGTAAGGACAAAGGAGTGTAATTACTAGATCATACAAGAAACATACACTTAGTTTTGCAAGAAATTATCAAACTCTCTGCACCATTGTTCATGTCTATTCTCATCAGGAGAGGTCCTGTTCCCCCATAGCCTCATCAGCATTCGGGGTTCCCTGTGATCTGGATTTGGTCCATTGTAATATACCTTGTTTTAATCTATAATTCTCTAATGCCATATGATGTAGAACAATTATTCATATATTTATTTGATATCTTCTTTGGTGAGATGAAAGTTCAGATCTTTTTCCCATTTTAAACTATGTTGTACATTTTCTTATTGGTGAATTTTAAGAGGGATTTGTAAATTTTGAAAGCTAGTCATTTGTCAGCCATGTCTTTTACTTTATACTAGTTTGCATTCTCATCAGCAATGTGGAAAGCTTTCTCTATTCCCACAACCACACCAGCATTCATTGTTTTATGAGGTCTCTCTCTCTCTCTTTTTTTTTTTTTTTTGTACCGGGAATTGAACTGAGCACCTTGCACTTGCCAGGCAGGCACTGTGCCACTGAGCTATATCCCCAGCCCTGTCTTGTCATTTTGAGACAAGGTTTCACTATGAAGTTTAGACTGACCTTGACCTCACTTTGTAGGCCATGCTGGCCTTGAATTCACAGAGATCCTCCTTCCTCAGCCTCCAGAGTGCTGGGATTACAGGCATGTGCCACCACACTCAGCTTTTTTCTGAGTTCTTGATAGCTATTCTTCCTGGAATAAGATGAAATCTCAGTATTATTTTGATTTGCATTTCTCTAACGACCAAAGAGGAACATTTCTTATGTGTTTATTGGCTATTTGTACTTCTTCTAAGGAATGTCCATTCATTTCAATGGTCCATTTTTGGATGGGATCTTTTGTTTGGGAAGGTATAGTTTTCTTAGTTTTTTATATATTCTAGATAGTGGTCTTTTGTCTGAGGATTAACTGGCAAAACCTTTTCCCATTCCATAGATTCTCTCTTTATTCTCTTGATCATTTCCTTTAGCTTGCAGAAGATATTCAGTTTGACATAATCCAATGTGTTGATTCTTGGTGTTATTTTTTGTGCAGCTAGGGTTCTGTTCCAGAAGTCCTTAACTATGCCTATGTCTTTAAGGACCTTATACATTTTACCTTCTGGAGTTTCATTGTTTCTGTTTTAATATTTAGGTCTCTCTGATCCACTTTGATTTTTATTTTTTATTTTTTTGTAGTACAAAGTGAGAGATATGGTTCTACATTCACTCTTCCACTTGTGGGTAGTTTTCCAAGCACCATTTGGGAAGGGTCTCCCCTATCTCCAGCTTATATTTTTGGCCTTTGCCAAGGATCAGATGGATTCATGTGGCTGAGGTTCTGCATCTTCAGTTCTGTTGTGCTGGTTCACATATTTGTATTTTAACCTGTATCATGCAGTTTTTAGCACTGTAGCTTTGTGATATAATTTGAAATCCAAGATTGTGATGTTTCTTGTTTTGTTCTTGTTCAGGACTGCTTTAGCTATTCTCAGTGTCTGGCTCCATATAAATTTTAGGATTTTCTAGCTATAAAGAATTGTGATCAGTATTTTGATTAGAACTGCAATAAACCTATTAACCTTTTTTCTGGTTTTTTTTAACATAAATAGATGTTGCCTGAAGCTTTTTCTATGACTATTGAAGTTATGTGATTTTTGCCTTTGCTTATATTTATGTGACATATTATATTTATTTACTGACTTATGAATGTTGAACCATCTTTGGAATGCCTAGGATGAAGCCAACTTGCTCATAATGTATGATCTTTTTAATAATTTGTTACATTCTGTTGGACAGTATCTTGGGGATTTTACAGATCTACATCCATTAAAGAAATTAGCCTATAGCTTATCTTCCTTCTTTTCTTTTCTCTTTTTTCTTTTTTCTCTCCTTTTCTTTTCTTTTATTTCTTTTCTTTTCTTTCTTTCTTTCTTTCTTTCTTTCTTTCTTTCTTTCTTTCTTTTCTTCCTTCTGTCTCTCTTTGCTAGGTCTTTGCCCAGTTTTGGGATAAGGGCAATGTTAGCTTCTGTGAATGAGTTTGGTGCTGTTCCTTCCTTTTCGGTTTTATGGAACTGTTTAAGAAGTACTGGCATTAGAACTACCTTAAAGTTCTGGTAAAATTCTACGTTGAATCCACTGGGTTCTTTGCTTTTATTAGTTGGCAGTTTTATTACTGCCTGTATTTAAGTGCCTGTTATTGGTCTATTCTGTGTTTCTATATCTTCTTGGTTAAACTTTGGAAACTCATATGTCTAGAAATTTATCCATTTCTTCTAGGTTCTCCAATTTATTAATATGTAAGATTTTAAATAGTTTCATATAAATCTTTGGATTTTGGCAGTGGCCAGTTTGACTTAGTTTTATTCCTAATTGCATTGATACTCTTTCCTTATTTTGGTTAAGTTTGAGTAAGTCTTCATCAATCATTTTATCCCTTGGAAGAACCAACTTCTTGATTCATTGATCCTTTGTAGTGCTTTTTTAGCCTCAATTTCACTAATTTCTTCTTTGATCTTTTTTATTTCTTTCCTTATACTATTATAAATAACATAAGGGTGTATCTCAAGATCCTAGCAAAATGAGAGCAACCCAGGTCAGTCACTCTATTTTTTAACGCGTGCATTTACAGCTAGCTCCATGCTTCCCTCTTAGAGCTGCTTTCATTGTGTCCCACGGGTTTGGGCATTTTGTTCTTCTATTGTCATTTGATTCTATGATCTTTTAATTTATTCTCTGATCTCATCTGTGTGTACAACTAGTTTCTGACCTATACCATTCTCCTCTCGGAAGAACTTCTTTTAACATCTCTTACAAGGCTAGTCTGTTGGTAGCAAAATCCCTTAATTTTTTGCTTGAGAAAGATTTTACTTTTTCATCACTTCTGAAAGTTAATATTACAGCAAGTAGAATTATAGACTGGTCAGCTTCTCTCTCTCTCTCTCTCTCTCTCTCTCTCTCTCTCTCCCCTCTCTCTCTCGCCCCCTCTCTCTCTCTCATAGTCACTTCATATTCTCCATATGTGTTATCCCCCCTCTCTGTTGACATATCAAACAGAGTTGTTTAAATTCTGTCTAATATTCACAGCATTCCTGACATCTGTGCTTGCACAGTTGGTCCCTTCAAGTTATGGGGACATTTTTGTCTTTTAATGTGTCCTGTACCTTTTATCACAAAGGTGCACGTGAAACACTGGGTAAGAGGAATTGTGGAAAATAGACCACACATGACATGGTGGTAAGATGGAGGGGACCTGGGTGCTTCCTGTAGTCCCACAGTTATGCCCACGTGTTAATGACCCTGTGTCCCTGTTCTGTAGGTGACCTTCAGCTGTTTCTGTTTTCAAATCTTTTTCAACTCTAGCAGTTGGCTGACACAGGACGTCTGTGGGAGACTGCCTTTGGGTGCTTCCCTTCTCCTATTAGGGAGCCCTCTGCAGGCTGGAGCTGGGGAGTCTGCGCTCCTGTCACTCAGCTGCTGACAAAGCCCGGCAGGACAGGTGCTGCTCACCTGTCAGAGAATGGAGATTTGTTTTTCTTCTACTCGTTGTGAGAACCTCCTCCTGAGGGCAAAGCTAACAAAAGCATGGAGGCCTCCTGATAACCAAGTTTCCCTCAAATTTTACCCCTCACATTTGTTCAAACTGAGCGCCTAGTAATTCATCAAGTCTTTTCTCTTCCCTGGTACTGATTCCCTAGATGGTTTCTACTTAGGTATTTCTATTCCACTAAGTCAGGGTTATTATCTATGAGGTAAATGCTGAATTTTCTTACAAATGATGATTATGCATTACCATCAAATCTCCCCTCCAAATATTCCCCTTGCTTCAAACACGCTGATTCCATCATTCTTGCCCAATGTCTAAGGAAGTTCTGTAATCTTCTTTCGTGAGTGGCAATGGTTGTGCTCTCGTGGCCGCCTCAGTATCCTAAGGTCAGTTCCAGACATCTACCTTTCATGGTGTCTTTGGGAAACAGTCAGTGAATAAGGTGACCAGGGCACACTGTAGTATCATTACTGACCTGATTTTCCACCGGGTGGCACTTGGCAGTAGTGGTCATTGCTTTTTTTTTTTTTTTTTTTTTTTGCAGCACCGGGGATTGAACTCACAACCTGGCACCTGCCAGACAGGCGTTTGAGCCACTGAGCCAAACTCCTGGCCCTGGTTTTTTGAGGCAGGGTCGCACTATGTAGCTCAGGCCGGCCTTGCGCTCACGTTGTAGCCCAAGCTGACCTCGAACTCACAACGCTCCGCCTACCTCAGCCTCCCGAGTGCTGGGATTAAAGGCGTGCGCCACCACGCCCGGCTGGTCACTGCATTTTTTATCAAGTCCCATAAGGACATTAGGAAAGAAGACTTCCATAACTGTTCCAGAAAATGCCAAGGGAAATAGATGAAGTGTGTTTGAAGCAAGGCAAGAGTGTTTCGAAGGGGATTCTTGACAACATGTCTTTTATTGTAGTAATTTTTTTTACTTAAACATGTCGTATTTTTACCAGCCCTCGTACATCTGCCCGTGCATTCTCCAGTTTTTACACTTGTCCTGTGAACTCACTTATGTGGCCAATCCAAGAGCTGTTGATTGTTCAGTTTGTCTAGCCATGTGGAATAGAGTAGAAATTTCCAAGCTCTACGTATACTGAATGGAAAGTGGGAATTAAATCATTGTTATTTTGCTATGCATACCTCTCTCGAGGACCCCCTGCCTGGGATTGTGTTTGGGGTCCCTGGCAGTGCTCCCTTGGGGTTTCCTGGCCTCTGAGAAACCCTCTGCACACAGTGGGAGTGCAGAACACGAGCTCCGCCATGCTGGTAATGAAGCGGAGCCAACAGCAGATGTGAAGAGCACACCCGGCCCCGTTCCTAACCCTCTTCCACCCCAGTCTATTTGCACTTTCTGTTCTACTCACCAGGAATTCCCTTCCTTAGTCATTTGCATGCTTTGGTATTTTCACTTTAGGAATCTGCTCAGAGATCAGCTTCTCAGAGAGAACAACTTTGTGAAAACAGCAGTCACCATGCTCTCTGCTTAGCCTATTTTGTTTTCTTGCATGGTACAATACATGTGTACATAAGTGCATGTACACAATTGTTGACCTCTAATAATAATGTAGTAATAACCAATCTTTATTTGGGGCTCACCAAGGCCAGTGCTTTGGAGGAGTTGTTTGCCTTTTGGCACAAGAAGTAACTGAGGTTCAGAGAGGTTAAGTCGCTAGCCTATACTTGCAAAACTGGTGCTCAACAGAGCCAGCACGTAAGTTCAGGAGTGTGCAAAGCCCAGACTCATCCTAGGAGCACACGGTCTGCATGATGTGTGCCCCAAAAGAAGCACTTTCATACCTGTGAATAACACACACGAGTGTGCAACCACTTATACACAATGCTTGGCAATCACATGTGGGTATATTGCGATACATCACACAACAGGTGTGTGCAAGTTATCATACATAACATGTATAATATGCACATCCACCACTTCATATGTATCATGTGTATATATCCATCACAGAAAGGTAAGTTTCACGAGGGCAGAGGCTGTACCTTCTTCACTACTACGCATTTTGCACCTAGCAGACTCAGTGGTGCTGTCCTCAGAGCGTTGTTTTCCAGGTGGTCTCCATAGCTTCTCTAGACCTTTGTAAATATTATTGAGTAAGCAAGTGAATACATACATGAACCAACCCATGAAGCCATGGATAAATTAAAACAAAACTTTCCGAATTATAGTTGCGAGGACAACATGTGTGCTTCAGAAAAACACAGTACAACTTGGCATGTGACAGTCCTATGCTGGCATCTCTTTCTTCCCAGTGACATTACAATTTTCTTTATTGGCAGCACTTTCTAAATGGGGTGATAAATACAAGTGCTCATTCATTCATGAAGAATCTGACTTCTCAGGGGGCCACATAGATGCCAGGAGAAAGGAAAGCGAGAGGACATTATCATAAAGCTGAAGAAGCACTGGGCTTTTTCAAAGATCATATTAAAAATTCTGCCAGATTGATTGCTATTTTAGACCATATTGATAGATCTCCAATAGCTATAATTCAGTTTTTCCCCCTCAGAATGAAAAAAGTGATCAATGACATTTTCTAAGGTTTCCTTTAATTGTGTAGCAGAATGAATCTCTCAAATGCTGTCCTTGGTGAAGACTTCAATGGAAGACTTAATAAGGGTTTGGAGGCATGCAGACAGAGTGGTCATCATTTTTCTTTGACAAGAAAAGTGTTAACATGTCTAAAAAGGGCCTAAGGTTAATTGATATTTTGCAAAATGAATGCCCTACTTAGGATATTTTTCTTGCCACGAATTGGAGTATAGTAGATTTCTTTCAGGAGCTTTGTATCTGCACGATTCCACCCATTCCATTCTTTATTCACACATCTCAATTTATGCTTCCAATCTCAATCCAGGAGCCAAAGTGGAAGAGAAAACCAGAAGAATTACAAGATTTAGAGTCTGTTTTTAGTATAGTTCATACAACATAAAATTTGAAAAACACAAAATTTAGAGGAGAAAGGGAAAATAAAACATGCAGAATCATATACCAAACTTGGCATATACAAATATTTTGATGTAGTAAATTTAATAACTTATTTATACTTACTAATAAGTATACTCTAGATTTTATTATCTAATTTTACATTTTTAATCTAACTTATGGGATGGTCATGACAGAAAACATTTAGTGATTAAATGCACCAGAAACAAGTTTCATTAAGTGTTCATTTAATTGGCTTGTATTAATGAAAACTTACAATATACTTTTCCCTTGCATTTTTAAAATCAATGCTTAATTGAACATTTTTGTGGTTATTTCTTTCTAAATTCAGTACTCTGTTTTTTCTCTACAATCCTGCAAGTAGAATATGGATCAAAGATTCAGGGCAAATTTTAAAGACCTTTTTACAAATTTTTCAATATTTTTTAAAAGGTTGGACCCTGCACTTGTTGTACCTTTTATACTAAAAATGCAAAGCAAGCCTGATTCCATCTTAGAAAATGTGCTACCACCCTGAGCTTGACCTCACCTTGTCCACAGCACAGCTGCCCCAGTGAACCTAATTCTCTTTTTTCCTAGTATATTTTGCTCTGTGAATCCGAAACCTCATTAGACTTCTGCTCCACAATATATACTGAGTCGGAAGAGAGGTGGTACCAAGTTCAGCTGGAGTCACATCGCATGCAAGACAAAGGCAGGGGGGCAAAGCCACAGAAATCGAGGAAGAGCCCAGGAGTCTCCCAGCAGAAGCCACTTCGTCCTGTGACAAAGGAGCAGGGCGCGCGGAGACAGAGGATCGAACACGCCCGGTGAGAACCAGCCGCGCTTCCAAGATTCGACCCTCTTCTTCCAATCAGCCTCCTGTTAAGCATTTCTGTTCTTTGCAACAGAGGCCCCTGACAAAGCACATGTCAGTGTCAAGAGTGACAGCTTCTTAGATATAACTTCTTCCGAGATCCCAAAAGCTTTCAAAAAAGGCAAAGATAACGGATACATGATTACTGCCTGAGAGCTGGCATCACTTAAGGGCCATTTATCAGATCTCTGTGTACAAATACACACCATGCAAATGCGCATGCATATATATATATATATATACATTATGTGCACACACACATATGCAGATGTAGTATGTATGACCACACACACAAATACAAATACATATATTAAGGCCATAACTTTCTAGCAGAAAATCAAATCTATCATTTATAGCTATTGTTTATAGCAAATGTTTATAATTTAACCTAGAGAAATTTACATTTAACTTCCTGGGAAACGGTCAGGGAGGGTGATATCATGACATGAAAATAATAAAGCATATAAGGAACCATTGACGTGCCACACGATAGTGCCCCTGCCTCTGAGTTACTGCAGCAGTGGTTCCAGGACGGGGACTCGTGGGCTGCGACTGCAGTGTCAGGGACCCACAGTCCTCTGTCCCCAAGTAGCAGAGCTGGGATGGGGTGCTGGACCCTGGGTCACAGAAGTCATGTTTTTTCTGCTCCTGGCCGTGACCTTCATGCCTTTCTGTTTCCACTAACCGGGAGCCACAAGCCCTCCGGGGCTCCCAGCACTGACTTACCCTTAAGCCAGACACATTTTGCAGGTCTTGATTTTTCTACCATCAACGATTAAAACCCATTCCTCCATCAGCTGGCCCTTCTCCCCTCATCTCACACCCTCCAGGGCTTCTCTGCTTCCCCAATGGCAGAATTTTTTTGAATTAAAACATAAAATCAGCAAAGAAAAGTCTCGAAGAAACAGACTGGCAGCAGGTGAGTTTCTTGAACCATGCACTCCTCAAGCCGAGATCATGGTGAAAGTGAGAGAAATAAAGTAGACGGAGGACAAAAAGAAATGCTTGCCAGGTGCCATGTCACGATCAAGCCTCCCCTTCCCGCCCCAACTGCAGCAGGTGCTGCTCGAAACTCTTCCTCCTCGGCGTCCCAGGACTGTTGAAGTCTTTTCAAGAATCACGACTTAGTAGACTCCTCCATCCGTCCATCTCTGCTCTCCAGGGAAGAGTCACATGACTGATATGTCTCACTATGAAACTTTTATTTCCAGGCCCAAGTAAATTGATGTTCATCTCCAGTTCCCCACATCATCTCCCCGGCACCCTTACTCTGTGTCAGCGTGCTCTAGGAGACGTACAACTCCACTGTGGGCAAGACGGGATGTAGTTACTGAAATGAAATATAAAAAGCAAGAAGGAAAAATCACTGCAGTGCTGCCTCACCTCGTTTCTGAAGGGTTGGATGGGAATTTATCCTGCAAAGTTTTCTCCTGGGCTTTAGCTCACCCTGGGGCCAAGTCTTAGATGGTGCTGTTCAGAGAGACTAGAATTAATTTTCTAACCATACTAACCTTCCACTTTATCATATTTATGTATTAATTCATTCACTCACTGAACAAACATTTATTGAGTGACCTTTATGTACCGGGCACTGTGCCCAGTCACTTAAGGGAAAAGATAGAGAATTGGTGAGATGCAGATTCTGGGTGTTGTGGGAAGGAGGAAAGTAAACAATCAGAGAGCAGGGAGCTAAGGCTTTAGGAGGAAACTCGGAGCACCAAGAAGGCCAGTGGTTCTGCCCAGAGGGTAGCGGGAGCAGCTTAGTCACAAAGGACACTCGAGCCTCCAAGAGTGAGGACAGCATGAGCACAGCAGGTGCGCCTGGCCCGACTAGGAGAGATGGGAACGCGCCGCTCTTCCAGGGTGGTGGAGCCCAGTGCCTGAGCCCAGGTGGGGTGCGGAGAAGCAGGGTAGCGATGGGGGCCCGGCCACACCCGGAAAGCTGAGGAACCAGGGTCACATCATCACACAGGGCTTCCCCGCCTCGGCAAGGCCTCTCCCTCTGCCCACCTGTAACTAAAGACGGCGGCTTTGCTAGTGGCTGTTGGAGTTGCATTTTCCCTGGTCCCAGCCTCATTATAAGTGACAGATGTTAAATTTTAGATGTCAGAAGCTCCAGGCAGGGCTTCTAAATGCCTTGTTTGAAGGAAAAAATAAAAGGCGAGGTGGAAAAAGAATCTCTGTGATGCTATTTATTAACTGTGAGACTAGAAAAAAAAAGCAAATTAACTCTCCTATGCTCTATTTACTTGTTTGCACATTACGAGTGAGCATTGGTCTTGGGTAGGTAAATATCTTGGTGTAGAAAATGTCCTGTGTGACACCCTGTGATGACGACGCACCTTGTGAAATTTACCAGGACTCCCACCTCACCAGCTGTGTCAGCCCCGCCCTTCAGAGCTGCCGTCCACAAATCTCTGGCAACGGGCTTCGGATTCTGGGGAAATCAAGACCTAGCTGTGGTGTATGCGGCCGAGTGGTCTGTGACCTTCCGTCCCCCTCCCGGTCCTTATCCTGAGCACCCGGGTGGTTTGGAAGAAGTCAAGGGTAGGCGGAATGCTGAGCTCCTGCATGGATTTCCTGTGGCTGCTGAAATTAAGGACCGTAAACTCGTTGGCTTGAAAGAAAACACATTTGTTCCTTTATAGTCCTGGAGCCAAAAATGGGCTAAGGGGCCAAATCAAAGTGCTAGGCATGGAGCCACACTCTCTCCAGGTGATCCAGGGCGGGGGCATCTTGTCCCCAGCACTGCCACCTTCTGGGGGCCATCCCCATGCCTGGGCCAGGTGGCTCCCTCTCATCTTCAAAGCGCACGATGTAGACTTCAAGTCTTGCTCTCTCTGCCAAGGTCATGACATTTCCCTTTTCCTGCCCCCTCTTGTAGGAGCCCCTGTGATTGCATTTAAAGCCCATTCAGAAAATCCAGGGCAACCTCCCCATTATCAGATCCATAATTTAGCATCCCTGAAACTCTGTTTTTACCATGTAAAGTGATAATCTCCCAAGTCGCAGGGATCCAGACCAGGACATCCGTGGGAGCCATTGAGCAGCCCACCACACTCTTGGGAGGTAGTTCAGGTTCCAAGAGTGCATGATTCGAGGAGCATAGGAGTACAGTCAGCACCGGAGTCAGCACCGCCTCAGTGCCTACCCACAGGAGGGGCCTCGCTCACCTGCTTCAGCCTGGGCCATGTCCTGCAAGGTCACCGCCAAACATGGCCAAGCAGAATTGAGCAGCGAGGGGGCTGGGTCTGAGCAGCAGGCGTGGGACTGCCCTGTGCAGAGCCCGCTGGTGCCAGGAGCCAGGCCGCTTTTGGGGCTGTGTGTGAGAGTGCGTGTGAGTGGTGAGTGTCGGGCGGTGGGGAGACAGAGGGGTACAGCGCAGTTGCATGACTTCCCATAATCACAGGAGGGAAAATCCACTCAAGAACAGGAGCATGTGCACAGACTGAGCGAGCCTGGGAGAGGCCCGGCCTTTCTCCAGGGATATAGCAGTGGCCAAAGTGGAAATGGAGTTGCCCAGATCTTGCCAGCAGGGACACTCGGGGACCAAATGGGGAGCCCTAGAAAGTACAGGCATTTGAGAAGCGCAGGAGGAAGACCTTCGGGTGCCAGCCAGGGACCATCCTAGGACCTCTGAGAGGAAAGGCCTGGATCGGGCACGCGTTCAGCATCCTGTCTGGGGACCCTTTCAGCAGCGACGTCCCTTCGCTCCTGCCTGACCCCACAGGACCAGAAAGCTGCTTTGCTTCATTGGCTCCGAGCTTCCTGTCTCTGGGAAACTCAGCGCAGAACAAGCGGCAGCTTCCTCAGACCCGAGCCTGGCTGACCCCTCCCAGCTCCCGGCAGCCCAGGGCCTCCTCCACGCCTCCTCCTTCTCTCCCGCACACCCTCTCAGCCAA
Organism: Dasyprocta punctata; assembly: GCA_004363535.1. Lineage (NCBI taxonomy): Eukaryota > Metazoa > Chordata > Mammalia > Rodentia > Dasyproctidae > Dasyprocta > Dasyprocta punctata. The sequence goes on along the minus strand of RJWM01019199.1, from coordinate 16,017 downwards.
GGGGACAGTGACTCACTCTAATTATACAGTAACAAGGGAAAAAAAGGGATTTTCCCCCCCAACAGCAGCTGGGACTTGCTATTTATTTGCCAGCTATTTATAACTCACTTAGGCAAGGAGGCCTTATCTCCCCCTCCCACCCCACTCCCCCAAATAAAAATTCTCTAGGGTGGATCCAGTTTTATCTAAATTGATTGGACAGAGGAGCACAGCATATATAATCCATACTGAGAGAGAGAAGGCTTTCTCCTTGTACTTGATACAAAAATAACCAACAGGCAAAATGAGCAGGGATAGGGAAAAATTAATTTACTTCCCTGCTTAATTAGTAGATGCAAGATAAATGCATCTGCTTAGCTCCCTAATTATAATAATACTTAGCAGCTATGTGAAACTCTTCATCATCACCCCCTCTACTGAAAATAAATTATTAATTTTGGCACCCCAGTGTGAGCATCTTATCTGAACAGGAGGAGGACCGTGGTGTTGGAGGGGAGCAGAAGGCAGAAGGGGGACGTGGAGACCTTTCCTTACTGCCCAGCAAAAGCTGTTTCCTGTGTCCCAGTCTCCCAGACCCAGGACCTGTGGGTTTAGGATGACCTGTCTGTCCAGGGCTCCACAGCTGCAGGGAGAAGCTCACCTGAGGCCCAGCGCTGAGAACACCTGCTCTGCCAGCTGTCCTCCATGGGAAAGGACAGTGGCGGTCCTGAGAGGGTGGACGCGCTGGAAGCCCGATGAAGCAGGAAGCAGTCTCCAGATGAGCCCCGCTGGACCCTGCAGCCTGTTCATGGGCGTGGGGCCCAGTTGCGAGTTTCATATTCAGTTTCTCAGATCTGCATTTTCCCTTCCAGCTGAGGTGGGATTCAAATTCTGCTCAAATCAGCTTAAAACTTCCAACCCAGTCTGTGAGTCCAACATACACCAGACACTAGAAACTTCCATGCCTCCAAATCCAAGAGCTTCCCAGTCCTTGATTTCAGGCTCTGATAGGGTCGGGTCTGACGCTCCAGCCTCCCGAGGGACTGGCCTGGTGTCTGCTAGTCATCCTGGAGGGACCTGTTCTGCGTGTTCCCTCCCACACCTTCCTCGGCCTGCTCCTGGCAGCTGTGACACCCGCCATGGGCCACACCAGCCAGGATGGGAGTCGGTGTCCCAGCCCAGGGCTCAGGGATGGAGGAAGGCTGCTTTGTCTCCCTGCACTTCCCGTAGCTTCAGAGGCCTCATCCTTAGGGTCACATTAGTACCAGTAAAGCAATTCTATTTGCATTGTGCTTGTTTGATAGACCCTCAGTGAGGTTAACTTAAAAACTAAAATTCTCAAATAATTCGATAAGGGATGATTTTTTGTGACTTTCAGAAAAATGGAAACATATAGCCAGCCATGGAGACTACCTATATTTATGAAATCCTGATTTTGTCTTGCAGCCAGGATGGGGGAAAGGGAGCTCACTCAAAATAATTACTAAATTGCAACTTCATGGTATTTTTAACCATTCCCTTATTTTTATAAACACCATAGGCGGTATACATTTTGTTTAAAGTTAAAATTTCTTAAAGATCAGAGCTACTATAATGAGATAAGAATTATAACTGTTAATTATATGGCTTTAAGGCAATGCAATTATGCAATGATTTTTGGAAAAAAAATATATGAATACAATGCAACAGATCTCTGTCTCTTTCCTGTTTTCTTAATATTGGGTTTCATCCTTAACCACAGAAACTATCTGAAGCCTAGATTTCATCAACCATCCCTCCACTGCTCAGTTAAAAATACATTATTGGTTAAATCATGTGGATTTAGGAAGGAAAGAGGCAAAGAAATATACACATTTATTCACCTTCTCAGAATATGCCTGTGGGGTGGGGACTCACCCTCATTTTGCAAATTAGAAATACGCACTCAGGAGTTGTCTGACACTGCACCCGCCACTGCCTACTTCTGCTTGCTACTCGCTGGACCAGTGCAGAGCATCTTCCCAGGATGCAGAAGGCCACGGTGAGAGGCTCGGACACAGGAAAGACTCGGCCACGCCTGATGCTGTGGGAAGCCACGGAGGCACCAGAATGTGGCAAAGGATCTGACTCTACTTGAAGGACCCTGGAGCTGGAACCCCGCGAATGCTTCAGCATTGGTCTTCCAGTTAGCACTGAAAGGAAGCCGCTGGCCAGCTGAGCTTGCAGAGCTGGAGGCTGCCTCTCTGAGGCTCAGTTCTCCGAGGGTGGATGAACATAGGGGAAAGGTGGTTTTGCAAGGATGTTGCAGAACTGTGGACCTACAGTTGGATAACACTTCTATGGAGGTCACTTCCAGATCTCAGGACCTCGGCTCTGTGTTTGAACCCTCGAAATCTCAGCCAACTCAAGCTCAAAAGGCAAGAAGTGGAATGAAAACCTAAATAAATGCTTCAACTTTCACAGCTCTGCATGTGTGTGTGTGTGTGTGTGCGTGTGCATGCGTGCGTGTGCATGCATCTGTACATGTGCGCATTTGTGTAGACAGGGAGGGTGGTATAGGTGTCCTGAAATGAGCTTGTGAGCATCCAATCGCTGTATTCAGCAAGCTCACCATGTGATTAAAGAAAGCATGAATAGATTGCATTTCTGGAGCTGAGATGGGTTGATTAATTCAAACAATGGAGAAGAGAAAAGCAACTTGTTAGCTGTGCAGATGGACCAGAAATGACAGTCAGGGCTGATGTCCAGAGCTGGGTGGTCTGAGATTTTCCAGACAAAGCTTATTTTCATAATAAAAATACTCACTAAATAATAAAAATAGACATAATGAAAATAGCTAATCTCTTTTCTAAGTATATATGATATGTTTCTTGTATAAAAATTATTATTAATAATTATTATTGAAGGAAGCCAACTGCCACCATCCTGACCAGAGACCCCTCTGACTGCCCCGTCCCACCTCGGCTGCACCCCAGACCCAGAACAGGATCAGCCCAGCTACTGAGAGCAGCCTCCTCCGGCCCCTGCGCTGTCCCGAGCCTCGTCCTTGGGCAACCATGCCCATGCGTGCTCTCCCAAGCCTTGTCCTCGCAGGGGACAAGCCTTGTGCTCACAGCCCCTCTCAGAGAACCCCCCACAACCCTACAAAAGACCCCACGGCCTGCAGGAGAGCCCCTGGTCTGGTGTCAGTGCCAGCGCGCTCGCTCCCAGGTTTGTTCTGCAGTAAATCTGTCCTGCTGAGCTCGGACCTCTGCTTCTTCCTTTCCTTTTTCCTGACAATTATCCCCGTGACACAGGAGAAGAAAATAAAGCTCAGCTAAGAGATATGATGCGTCCAAATTCCCCAAGGCTAACTCCAGTCCGATTCTGAAGTCCTTGTGCTTTCTACTGCACGCATTGCCCTAGCAAAATCAAGAAACCAGCACCCAGAGAGTGCCACTGCTGAAAATTTGTACAGCTGCGTGTCAAACTCTTTAGGGAACATGGCTCTGTCAAGAAGGGGAAGCCTCTGCTCATCTTTGAGTCCAGAGGACACCGTCTATCCTTGACACCAGAACCCCTGCACACGCGGCCACCTGCTCTAGAGAGCACACGACAGAGATCCTCTTGGTGCCACAAATCCCTGCTTCCCTCTTGGTCCCCACTGGGAAAACCACCTGGGTTGCCCCACACCACCCGCTCACTCACAAATGGACTCAGCCTCGCTGAGACACCAGCCGCACTGTCTGTCCTCTGCTCGGCACCTTACAGGGCAGGTAAAGGCAGACACAGCCCTTTGTAGAGAAACCAGACCTCTGCTCAGCACTGACATAGGCTGTGCTGACAAAGGGCCGCAGGCCTTTCTCTTCCCCAAACTTTCAAAACAGAAGGTCTCTGTCCAAAATAGAAGTGTTTGTTGCACTGTTCCCATAAAAGAAAGAAACAAGGGGAGTCTCAGAGCTGCAAACATTCTATTTCCAAGTTCAGAGCAAACAAAAAAATATGTCAGCCCAGAGGGGATGTATTTGGAAGGAAGGGAACTCGACAGGCAAACTTTATTCTATGTTTAAATCTCAACATATGGGCCATTCCTATTTTGGGATGACAAATACTGACTTCCATATTTTGTTAATTAATAATAAAAAAAAGAGAAGCTAAGCTGAACTTCAAGGTTCCAGTATACTATCCCAGTATCAAAACAGGAGCATGTGCCTCTTTTGTTGACTAGATTTGAAGATGTGAAATGGCCTCACCCAAGGTGCCCCACGACTTTAAAAGCAGAGTTTGGGTGAGGATCTAAACTTAAGCACTTGCTTCACCTGAAGACTCTCATTTTCTGGGGTCTACATTTAACAACTTCTGCATCCCTAAGATGAAACATGCTAAGATCCGGTGTTGGAGGGAGACCCCTTGCAAGTGGTAGGCTGAGAAGTGTTTCAGAAGGCCAAGGTTGGGAATCTCGCACCCAGAGCCCCAGAAGAGTGCTCTTTGGAGGCCAAGCTTGGGGCCACAGACTCCTGGACCATTCTGATTTGTCAGGATGTTAAACATAATTTTAAAAAGTCAAATGAGACAAACCCTCTGCATGTTACCATGGATGAGAAGCAGGAGGTCCTCAGGGTCCATATTCAAAGATCTTACCAGCATCAGGATTCAACTTCAATGCCCCTACATCGTGGCCCTTCTCTGCACCCAGACTGCACTCCTTTTCTCCACATGGCCATTCCCTAACCTGGAGCAGGTCCCTAATTCACAGAGCCATTGCAGTTTTTTCTACAGGGACTCCAGGCTGGTGTAGAACCCAGGGCATTTCTCATACCTAGACTTTTAGTCTCAGAATACTAACCCTTTGTGTGATTCACAAACTTCGGGGTGTGAGATGTGTATCTTTGTTTTTCAATTTTGTCTCTAAGTAGAAATGACATATCAGGAGCTTGGAGTTGAAAATATGCCTCCTGGGTCCCAGGGTCCTGGGGTAGAGTCGGAAGCAAGTGTTCAGTAGTGACCTATCCTGTCACGAGTGTCCAGACATAAGGACCAGGGCTTGCTGTCCCAGTGTCAGACCACACCAACATCTGCCATCTCTGTCTGCTCAGAGATGGTGCCCCCGATACTGCAGTTATAACCACCTCTCCTGGGCCTGGGGAGATCTGGCTCTCTACTAAGGCCATGCTACTCCTGGACCAGAAAGCTGGAAGGACTCTAGGACTTCCAGGAGCATCCACATTGATGCATTGTAGCCATTTCTGCTCTGGGTTGGATTGCGTTCCCAGGATCTGTCTGAGGAGAGAGACATTAACAGACGTGACATTTTCTTTTTCATCCTATCAAAAGTGGTGGTTTTACCAAAAGATTAACTAAATATATCCCCAGCACCTGCTTTGTTCTGGCAAATGGATTCCCGTTTCTACTGCATCTTGTAAGCCATCATTTCCAAAGTCATTCCAATGAATCTTAGAATCTAAACCTGCTTTCTGTTGGGACTTGGAAAATTCACACATGAATCAGGAACTGATAGGTGGAGTGTGAATGCGTGCGTGTGTGTGCGTGCGTGTGTACACTTGTGTCATTATTTATTAGTCATTATAATTTCTCGATGGTGACCAATCTTTTTATTTCAACAGTTGAGACGATTATATGATTTCATTTCTTTATTCTATTTAATGTGATAAATTACATGATTGATTTTCAAATGTCAACTCCCAGAATAGAAAAAAAGAAACTCAGTTAAAAGTTACATTTGCTTTTATGTAACACTAGATGTGGTATAATAAGTATTTAGGCATCTTTTTTTCACCTATGTCCTAAGACAGATTGAACTTCTTTGCAAACTGTCAGATTTTGACATCAAGTTATGCTATTCTCAATAGGATGAGTTGGGAATGAGCTGAAAATTTATGTCCATGCAAAATCCTGCATATAAAGGTTTATAGGAGTTTCATTTGCTATTTCTAAAAAGTTGAAGCAGCCAAGTAGTCTTTCAGTAGGTGAGTGGATAAGTAAACTGGTGCAATGATTCCTTGAAATAATATTCAGCAATAAAAAGAAATAAGCTATTAAGTGATAAAATGATACACAAAGAACAAACAAATATAAGTGAAAGAACCCAGTCTAAAGCACTTCTGTACTATACGATTCCAACTATGTGACATAGGGAAAAAAAGGTAAGCTATGAAGACAGTACCAAAACCAGTGATTTCCAGGGCTGGAGGTGGAGGGGAAGGGCTGGTGAATAGGTGTTACACAGGGTATTTCAGGGCAGTGAATTATCCTGTATGATACTTTAATGGTAGACACGAAGCATTACACATTTGTTCAAATGCATACAACTGTACAAAGAGTGAAACCTAATGTGGACTATGGCCCTTGGTTAATAAAAATGTGGCCATATTGGTCCACGACTGTAGCACATGTATCACACTAATGCAAAACCGTTAATAATAGGGCAACACAGTGGGGAGACAGGTAGCACATGGGGCTCTGTACTCTAAACAGTTTTTCTGGGAATATAAACTCCCAAGAAAAAATAGTTCTTTTTTTTTAAAAAAAATCATGAAGACTAGAGTAAATGCTACCAAAGATGATAGAAGGATGACAAGTTAGCATATAAAACACTGACTATGATGTTAGTCATTAGGTAAATGCAACATGAAACAATAATAAGGTACTAATACAGACCTACAGGATGGATTATTAAAAATACTGGTAACACCAAGAGTCAGCTGGGGTGTAGAGTGACTGGAAGCCATGTACGTTGTTGGTGGAAATGCGAAATGTTGTAGCTAGTTTGGAAAATATTTTGACCATTTGTTATATAGATCAACACACTGAAAGTATAATTCAACATACTGCTTCTAGGAATCTACTCTAGGATGCATTTGTAAACATGTTTTTCATTACCTCTTTAAACTATTTTGCTAGTTATCTCCTTGTGAAATTTAATACTACAGATACACTGTGTATCTGTTTACATGTGTATAACTGTGCTTTATACAGAAGAGGTGTAGGATATTTTTGCCTCCAAACCGAGTTTTCCCCTTAGGAATGTTATTTCCTTCATTGAGAATGTGTGCTCTAGAAAAATGAAAACTTGTGTTTCTACAAAAACTAATCTATGAATACTGATAGAAGCTCCATTCATGATTGCTAAACATTTAAAATAATGCAAATGTGCTTCAGTGGATTAAAAGACAACTGTGAAACCACCATACAACAGAGTGTTGTTCAACAACAAAAAGGAAAATAAACTATTGATACTTAACAACTTGGACTAATTGCAAAGGTATTATGGTTTTTTTTTTCCAAATCCATTTTATTTCAAAGATAAAAAGAAAGAAAGGAAAAAGAAGAAGAAATAAACTAAAACAAAATTTCCAAACACATCAATCATCAGGGAGTATCATGTGGAGTACCATGTATTTCTGTTTATACAGCATTCTCAAAAAGACAGAGCTCTAGGCACAGATAATAGAGTCATCAATGCCAAGAATTAGGGGTGAGTTTAAGGGTGTGTGTGAAAAGGCACAAAAGAGAGAAAAAACTATTTTACATACTGTGTTTTTATGAAAGGTGAAAACTTAAAGGAATAGGAATTAAAAACACTCTCACACAAACAAAACCTGAAATAGTAAATTGCTAAAAGATCTATTGGACAAGAAATATTAATGAAAATTCTAGAAGCAAAGGGAATGCACATTTGGAAATTTGGATGTAGAAAATGATATGCAAATCACTGGAAATAGAATAAAAACATAAAATACAATGTATTTATGTTTATAGCAAATATTAATTTAAGATATATGACAGTATTACAAAGAATGGCGTAGGACAGAAATACGCACTTGTAAGATTCTTGTATTAGATAAGCAGTATACTCTTACTTAAAGGTAGACTCAGATTAATTAAAAATATGTATTATAAACTTTTGGGGCATCCCTAAAAGTTTTAAATGGTGTAAGTCAACAGAGGAAACAAAATCCTCAAAAAGTCCAAGAAGAGTCAAAAAAAATAAAGAACCGTTGGAACAGATTTAAAAAAAAAACAGCCTGCAAGAAAGTAGCTATTAATTCAATAATATCTGTAACCCCATGGAAGCTAACTGGTATACATACATTATTTAAAAGATTGAGATTGTTAAATTGCGTACAAGGTATGACCTGACTATTGCTATTCACACTTAAAATCCACTTTAAGTGACAAAAAGTGATCAAAAATTAGTATTAATTTCACAAAATGTTAACTTCAAAAGAAGGAATATTATCAAAGATAAAAATCAACATTAATGATAAGTTTAATTTCCTGAGATGATATATTAATCCTAAAAGTGCCTACATCTAGCAGAGATTCAAACGACCATCACCCCTCAACATTCAGGGAAGACCGTTTCCAGACCCCTCCAGATTTCAGAATCTGTAGCTACTCAAGTTTCTGATGTAGAAAGGTGTAATATTTGCATGTAACTTACATATATCCACTTGCATACTTTAAATCATCTCTATATAGATCTGAAGTGCGCAACAGATAAATCCATGACTAGACCTGGAGGCTTCAACACTTCTCTGTTAACTGATAACACATTAGGGCAGGAAATCAGTGTCTCATGAGCCGAGATGAAATGCAAGTGTCGGCACACGGCTCCCGCGGGACCTCAGCTGTGGGGCACAGCCACACTCCGGGGTGTGGGAGAGAAAAGCGGCCTCTGTGTCTGTCTTTGGGAAGCAGTGATTTCAACTAAATATAATAAGGCTGAAGATAAAAAGTGCTGTACTTAAGCCCGGTTTCTGAATGAAAACTCTGTTTCTCATAGTAGTACAGGTTGGTTATTTTGAAATTACCTTAAATGTAGTCTAGATATTGACAAAATAATATTTAACAACAAAGAGCACCAGGTTTCTCCCTCCCATGAAAAGATATTATGATAAAGAATAGTAGGGTAGAATGAACCCATGATGCTGGGTTGGAGTTGGGTAGATCAAAATGAACTTACATTTTTTGAAATGTATGTAGGGATATTTAAACATAAAAAACTGCATGTGTGTGTGCATGTATAGGTATATATATATGTGTGTGTGTGTGTGTGTGTATATATATATATATATATATATATATATATATCCAGCTGGATCTCAACTGTGTAGCATAACCACAGTTCAGGGTGGTTTTTGTTCAGTTATATATTATTTTGTTATATGTATGTAGATATATATGAGAATATATGTGTGCGTATAGTTTTTTCTGGGGAAGAGAGAGAAATCAATCTTGATCTCCACATTTTGAGCTTGATACAGAATGAACAATTCCAGGGCTGGAGCAAGAAGACTGTAAGATAATGCAAGAGAATCTTTTGGTATCAGAAACTAAGAAAATGCTTTAAAAAGCAGAAAAATGTCAGCAGGATGTATGTCTTTAAATCATTAGTGCCAACCTGAAAGTGTGTGCTGTGACCAAAGTTGGAATCACTTGAGTAAGAAATGTAAAACAATAGCTTAGAGCAATAACACAAAGAATAAAATAAATATCCCTAAGTCTACACTGGTAGAAATACTTAATTGATAAATAAAAATGAAGAAGAAAGGGCAACTTTTCATACCAAAGGATTTCAGTATACAAACATAGAAGAATGAAGGGAAATGGAACTCACGACTAACTAGAACACCACAGTGATAATGGCTGTGCCTAAAGGGTGCGATATTAAAGCAGCACAGAATATTACATACTTATGACGAATCTTCCTGATATATTTATCAATCAGTACAGTATGATGGTTTTAACATATGTCCACAGCTTCTTTGATATTTCTCCTTCCAGAAGATGGGATTACCCCTTGCCCGGGGTTGTGCCTTGGACTTGCTGTGTCACAGCTAGTGTGGAAAGATAATCACTTTATAGTCAGGAAACCTGGAGGACACGACCTTCACCCAGTGGTCCAGGTTAGCATCCCCGGTCACTTTGACATTTCATGTCCTTGACCGTAATGCCATCAAATCTGAGTTCTTCCCCAAAATACATCTTACTCTAAGCGTGTGCAAACATCAGACAAGCACAATAAGTCAGGGAACATTTTACAGACTACCTGGCCAGCACATTTCAGAAGTGTCAAGGTCACCAGGACAGACAAGGAATAATTGACAAGTAGTGATAGTTTAGACTAAGAACACAAGATAGATAAATGTCATGAAAACTTTTTTCTAAAAACCCATTAGTGGAAAAACAGGAGCTCTGAATAGAGTCAGCAGTTTAGCTGTTAGTATTGTGTTAATGCTTATTTCCTACTTTTGATCCTCGTGCCACAGTCAAGGGTCGTGAGCACTGGGAGAAACTGTGTTCAGGGTGTGTAGGAATGAATTCTCCAACTCTTCTTCAAGAGAAGGCAGAATGATGGATATGAACTCAATTCGTACATTTTTGCTGAATTTTGTTACATTTTTCATGCTAGATAGTGATAGTCTTATCAAGAATTATCTGCCATAAATCTTAAATTATTTAAAAATAAATTATAGAAAAAAACCAGTAGGGAGTCTACCAATATTGTACTTGGAAATAAAGATAGTTGATAGTGTGTTTTTTGTCATCCTGTTTTGAATAATTAGCAAGCTGTAGTAGGTCCTTGTGGTCACGGAAAGTTCTCTCCTCACTGGTACCCCTTCTTAGCAGCACCCACGTGGAGGTAGATTCGATTCGTTAGGCTTCTGGCCCACAATAGTTTGGCTCCTGTAAATGAGAATCACGGGTCTCACCAACTTAAAAATAAAAAGCCAGCCTTGCAGTCATCTGTTACATTTTTCATGCTATTTTGCTGTCTCACAAAGTTAGGCACTGGAAGTTTTTTAAAGGAGAAAATGTGCTAATAAAAAATAAAGACAATAAAAATGCTAAAAAATGAAATATCAGACCACCATATTCTGATCCAACACAGAAAATCTGAAAAAGGAGGAAACCTAGAAAAAAATCTAGGAGGGAAGAAGGAGTTAAAAGAAAAATTTCAGAGGAATGCCTGATAACAAAATACAACAGTTGACATATATTAATCTAAAATTAAAAATAACAGGTAGTTTTATAAAACATTAATTCAGATTGCCCAACTATTCAAAAAATGCATAGAAAAATGCATCAGTAGGTAGCGTGTACAGCAGCTGGTGAATCTGCTGAGCAGGACTCCAAGGGAAGCCCTAGGTCTTACTGATTTTTAGAACCAGCTCTTGCAAACACTCAACAGCAGAAAATTTCCACATTACAAAAAACCATCTAAAATCCAGAAGAAATAAAGAAAACTAAACTTAATTTAAGAGAGAAACATAATCCTGATCATCAAAATATACCTGGATCCTGCAGACAGAAAACTGTAAATCAATGACTATAGATTTGGAAACTCTCAATTCTTTCTTAATAAAAGTCAGTGGCTCATAACACATTACCATCGTGACCAAATAAGGTGACGCTTTTAAACACAAAATGGGGTAAACATCACAAACTATACAGCAACAAAACAGCAAGTCACCTGGCCAACCCAGAAAAACAGCAAAATAAACTTGATCTCAATAGAAACCAAAAAAGTTCTTCAACTATAAAACGCTTTCTAATTGGTGATATATACTAAGAACCGATACAGTATTTCAGATGGCAGTTAAGAGGAAAACAATAAAGTTCTTTGTGTAAACACCAGTAATCAAGAGTGATTACCACCGTCATAACCTCATGGTCCTCCTGCTATAATCAAGTCACTGATGTAATAGTAAGACACAAACGATGATACTGGGTCAAGAATTATTTCTTGAATATTTGCTACTCTCTGGATTTAGTTCTTAAAGTTTGTGTCATCTGGAGTGTTGACTAGAGTTCTCTAGAAGAACAGAATTTATATAAATTGTGCAAGGGGATGTATTAGGAAGGCTTGCCAGATCAGAGGCAGAGGGGCCACAACAGCTATCTGTGCGCTGGGAAGCCAGAGGACCCAGTGGCCGTGTCCAAGGAGCAGGAAGGCACAGAAAAAGAAAGATAGAGGCTATAGCACCAGTCTGAGAGACTTATTTACTTTCTCTCACTGCTGGCACAAAATACCCAACACCTACAGGTTCAAGGAGAAAAGTTTGTATAGTCTCACAGTTTGCAGAGGGTCCAGTCCATAATCAGCAGTTTTCAAGGCAGGGTGGCACAGCAAAGGAGAAAGAGTTTATGGCAGGGCAGCAAGAAGCCAGCGGGCTGAAGGGAGGAGGAGGGAGGGACACACCGCCCAAGGTCACACGCAGCTGTAAACCCATCAGTGGGTCAATCAGCGGTCAGTAGCACACACACAGGAGCCAGTCACCTCCTGGAAGCCCCACGCGCGTCTGCATGGGCCTTGGGTGGACATCCGGATATAACCCCTAACAGACACTGAGGGCTGGAGACTCCCTGGGAAGTCAGTGGATGAATCCACATTGCAAGGCTGGAGAAAAAGAAGTCCGAAGGGCCCAGAAGTCAGCAGTAAAACACACGCTGACTCAGGCGGAGCGGGCCCCTTCAAACACGGACCAGCTTCTGCCTTCTTTACCTTCTTATTCCATCCAGGCTACGATCCTATTGGTGATAGCACCCACAATCAGGGAGGGTCTTCCCCCTCACGAGGTGTGCTGGCTCACCTGCCCATCACCCCTGGAAACGCCCCACAGACACAATCTGAGTGTGCTTTGCTAATCTGCTAGGCTTTTCTAATCCAGGCAAGTGGATATAGAATGATTAATTTTCGTGCCCCTGTCTCATCGCAAGGACAAGGGCTGTATGCTTATGCGGCTCACAGATGAGATGAGACTACAGGTGACGCAACTCACCGAAGTCTGGCCATCCTGGCTTCAAACATGGGCTTCACAGCGTGCTGCTTCTATACATTTTGGTAAAATGAAATGAGAAGAACAGGCAATTCATAAGAGAAATAGTAGCCAGCAAACCTTATAAGCAAGCAATGAAAGCATATAGTTCATCCTTCCCAATCATAATCAAAGAAATGTGCCTCTAGGCACCTAGACTTTTTTTTACTAGAATGGTGAAATATAAATAAGATTGATACCTGAAACTAAGAAGAATAAAGAAAATGCTTTCTCCTTGTAATGAAAGTGGCAATGAAAATAAGAACAGAACACTTCTGGGAGTTAAAATGCAATGTGCGTTTTAGTTTTTGACAGGATTAAAGAAAGCGTCCATTACAAGGGGAAAAACTATTAAATTAAGTAGGTTCCCATGTATGTAGTCTTCATAGCCGTGAAAGATAGAAAGCAATCTGCTGTTTTGATAATAATAGTGGAACGGTTGAGCAAGTTACAGTTGATGCAGCAGATTGAATATTATAAGGAACTATTAAAACTATGCTTTCGAAAGCCATGTAGGAACATGGTATACATTAATTTTAACAGAAAAACACAAGTGCAAAATGGAATGAACACTGTGATTGTAATGAAGCTATCTACATGTGAAACCTACCATGATTCTGGGCATGAAACAATTAACCAGTGTGGCCTCGAAAGAAAGCAGAATGGAAGAGAATGAGGATCCGTCCGAGCCCTACACAGAGGGAACCTGTTCTGGCAGTGTCTTCCAGCCAATGCTGTTGAAAAGCACTGCTTCCCATGCCAAGGCCACGGTAGGGCACAAACGACACCAGGGCCGACACAGGTACCTCGTGTTCATCGCATGGAGGAAGACCCGCAGTCACACCCAGCCACTCAGGAGGCCGGGAGCCACCTGTAGCGCACCCTGCAGGGTTTGACAGAAAAAGGTAAGAAGGAAGGAGGGGGAGTGGAGAGAGGAAGAAGAGAGGGGCAGAGAGAGAGAAGGGGAGGCCGAAGGCTGAGCAAAGATGTGGAACTAAAGATTAGCCATTCAGTTACAAGTACACAAAAGGAGATCTTCGTTACAAAGCGGATGAAGAATCCAGAAGATAGCACAAAATATTGCATTAATAACTCCGATTAAGAGTTAATGCCAGCCAGGGCTAGTGGTGCATGCCTATAATCTCAGCACTCAGGAGGCTGAGGCAGGAGCATTGCCATGAGTTCAAGGCCACTGGACTACACAGTGAGTCCAAAGCCAGCCTGAGCTAGACAGTGAGACCCTGTCTCAAAAAACCAATAAATAAGTAAATAAATATAAATAAATAAATAAAATAGTAAACATCAGTTTTTTTAGTGACAATAAATAGGAATGTGAAGTCTGCATCTTTAAGTAGGTATGAGTGGAAAGATATTTTTGGAGCTCAAGTTTCCCGGAGTGAAAGGATTTCCTGTGCTTTGGATGGAAGGTAGTCAGTTTCTACGGCTAAGGGAGAGCCGTAGCGCATGCGTGTGTGTTTGCACATGTGCATACATGCACGCCCGTGCACAGGAGCGTGTGTACACACATCTTCTCTTTAAGCACTGAACACGGAAGACCTGGATGGGCTTTGTAGAGGAGTGAGCTTCCGATTGAGCAGGTAGGGAGCAAAAGCCACTGTGTTTTGGCCTGAACACTCATGCAACTTCAAATTTTAGGCACAAGTTGGTTAAATAGTCACACTAATCCCAAGGATTTGTGGTGTAAGCGTCCCAGCATATTGTTCCAGGCACCTAGGGTTCATAATAAATGCCCCCAAATGGTGTGGCTGAAGACAGTAATGTTTATTCTGCTCACAAATCTCCAGTTTGAATGAGGTTTGAAAAAGGCTGCCGCCCTCAAGCAACACCTTGAGTGGCTCCAGGCCTGAAGCCTGGGACCCCTGAGCGCATGCTGATTCCCGTGCCGCGCTGGGAAGGCTGGAGCCCCGTTCTCTCCACGCAGGGCACAATCGCTCCACGCAGGCCAGGGTGGGTTTCCTCCGGCACGGTATCTGCTTCACTCGGAGGGTGTGTGTCCCAAATAGGACAGAGAGAGCAAGAGTGAGAGCAAGACAGAAGTCACTTGCCTGTTGTGTCTCATCCTAGGAAGTCACAGGGCCACTACTAATTCTGCCACCTAAGGCAGTTACAAAAGTGTGCCTGCCTCAAGGGAATGGGACACGAATCATCTCTTGGTGGTGCAGTGTCACTGCCACCTGTAAGAACTGTGGGGTCTGATAAATACTGGTGCTTCTGGCTGTGGAAAATATCATCTGGCATAACCCATGCTTCCCCCTAGAACTTCAAGTGTTTCCCCAAAAAGGCATCTTTTCAGAATGCAGGTTCTTAGTGTCCAAATCACAGCTCGTGACCAACGTGGGTCCTTCAGTGGGCTCCCTCAAGGACTACGTGTTGAGTATGATTGCTTGAGATCTGAAGACTTTTAAGCTAAATAAGTGAGTTATGTGCCTCTTGCATGCTTCATGAATAATGATGGGACAGGTATTTGTTAACTATGAATCTCTCTGTTCCAACAGAGGAAATAGGAGGTGTAGAGTAGGTACATTTCTGCAGCAATTCTGATGCCCAGCTGGAGCATGATGTTAGCCCCTGAAGGAGAACTCCGTCTTCTTGCCTGGCATTGGTTCTCCATGACTCTCTTTCCACACACTGACCTCTTGATTTTGCCCCAGGTCATCATTTTTTCCATGAGAAATGGCTGACATTTGCAGCTGTGTAGATTTCTCACACTACTTTCTAATTGTACTGATTTGATATTGTCTTTATTTCTTTCAGTCCAAACTGAGGTCTTGTTTTTAATGAATTAATTTATAATCAACTCTAATAGATCAAGTGCCACATTTATGTGGTTCTATTTTCTATTAAAGAAAAGTTTTTCTCTATTCTAGATTTTCTGTCAAAATCAGCTTTGAGGCATGGACTTTACAAGGTCTTTTGTTAGGTGGGGAGCTGTGAAAGGCTTGCTTTTGGTCTGACTGAGTAGCCTGGGATGTGCCTTAGCTCTTTCTGAAATCTTAGGAAGAAGTCCTATAGTCCCACCTAGAATTTATTTTTGCTCTTTAGCCCTTTTTAATTTTGGAACTGAGTATCTGGGAATGAGAACCACTTTTATTTTCAATCCCAGTAAGTCTCTGGCTCTTCATATTTAAGGTCTTCCTTCAGCTTGTCTCTCTTGCTCACATTTTATGATAAGCAAGACAAAGATGTCAGGCAACCATCAACTCTTTGTCTGGGAAAA